>JAOSBL010000008.1:31411576-31422504 GCA_027568915.1 Erythroxylum roraimae
TGAGACTTTTGAATATTTCAAGAAGTTTAAAGCAATGTAAGAAAAACAAAGTGGAAAAGATCTTAAGGTGCTTCGAACCGAAAATGGAGGAGAGAGCTTCTGTCCAAAGAGTTTGTGACTTTTTTTGAAGACTAAGGAATCAAAACAAAGTTGACAACCCCATACACTCTGGAACAAAATGGGGTGGCTGAGCGTAAAAATTGAATGGTGGTTGAGATTGCTCGATCAATGCTAAAATCAAAGTGGCTTCCTAACAGTTTCTAGGCCGAAGGTGTGATAACGACAATGTATCTTCTCAATATATCTCCTATAAAGGTTGTGTGGAATCAAATGTCATATAAAGCTTAGAATGGCAATAAACCCTTAATGAGTCACTTAAGTGTTTTCGGCTACATACGTTATGCTTTGCATACAACTAATAGACACAAGCTAGAAGAGACATCACAAAGATACATCTTCATCGGTTATTGCTCGCACTCTATGGCTTACAGATTATATGATCCCTTAAGTGGCAAGATTTCAATAAGTAGGAACGTTATATTTGACAAACAAGGCTACTAGTCATGGGAAGAAAAACAAAGAAGTCAAATGCTCAAGTGGAAATGAACGAAGGGGAAGATACTACAGTAAATAAAGAAACAACAATACCATCTTTTGTCAGCTCACAAAAGTCAACTCTAGCAAGGTCAAGTCCATTGTCAAGCGGAACTTCCTCATTCAAAGAGTCTTCACTCGATAAATCAACTCAACTACACAAAAGTGAGCTTGGTAGAATTTCTCGACGTCGGTTCAAAATTGAAGGAGAGGAGACATCACCATTGGTTCAACTCATTGGGGATTCGATCCCAGTGGAGGAAGCAATGAAAGAGAAGGAATGGCAGAGAGCAATGGAAGAAGAACTTCATGTTATTGAGAAAAATCAGACTTGGGAGCCAGTTGATCTTCCTAAAGGTAAAAATGCTATCAATCTTAAATGGAATTTTAAAACTAAATGAGTGGCAGATGAGAGTATTCAAAAGCATAAGGCAAGGCTTTTAGTGAGAGGTTAGGCTCAACTACAAGGCGTCGACTATGAGGAAACGTTGTCACCAGTAGCTCGATTTGAAATGGTGAGAATTATTTTGGCACTTGCAATGCATAGGGAATGGAAAGTGTTCCAATTTGATGTAAAATTTGCCTTCTTAAATGACGATTTACAAGAAGAAATGTATGTAACTCAACCTCCAAGTTTCAAAGATTCTAGGAATCAAGATAAAGATTTTTGGTTGAAAAAGGCACTCTATGGGTTGAAGCAAACCCCTGGAGCATGATACAAAAAGATTGATAAGTTCTTTCAAAATAATGGGTTCGAAAGGAGTATGCATGATCTAAACTTGTATTTGAAGAAACAAGGTATGAATGATGTGGTGATATACTGGTTCTTTTTTACATCTTATATCTGAGTTTAAGAAGTCCATGAAAAGTATGTTCGAGATGATGAATTTGGGAGAACTACCTTACTTTTTGAGCTTGGAAATTGTTCAAACACATGTTGAAATTTTCATGTTATAGAAGAAGTATGTTGAAGATAACCTTAAGAAGTTTAACATGATGGGATGTGAAACAACCATCACACCTATGAATATTAACGAGAAGCTTCAAGTAGAAGATGATACAGGAGCAGCAGAAGGAAGCTTCTTTAAGAGCTTGATTGGGAGATTGATTTATCTAACTCACTCTGGTCCTAACATAAGTTTCTCAATTTTTGTCCTTTCACGGTTTATGCATAAATCGTCCAAATATCACTTTGGTGCAACTAAGAGAGTTCTTCGTTAGCACAAAGGAGTTTGGCATCTGGTTTCGAAAAATAGATGAGTTCAGTCTCAAAGGTTTTATAGACTATGATTGGGCTGGTTCGATTGAAGACAGACGAAGCACTTCCAAAAATTGCTTCATTCTTGGAATAGTTGCAGTTTCTTGATGTTCTAAGAAGCAGGCCCCCGTAGCTTTGTCATCTACTGAGGCAGAATACATGGCAACTACAACTTCTGCTTATTAAGTAGTGTGGTTAAGGAGGACTTTATTTGGTATAAGGCAAGAACAAGTTGAAGCTACTGATATTTTGTGTGATAGTAAGTCAGCCATAATGCTAGCCAAAAATCCTATTTTTCACAGTCGTACCAAGCATATTAAAATCAAACATCATTTCATTCGAGAGTTGATGACAAAGGGAGAAGTGATAGTGGTAGATTGCATCATGTTTTAGTGGGTAGTGTAGTATGTGTTTAGTTGTTAAATTGCATTATTAGTGCACGTTTAGGTTAGGATTGTGTTAATTAGATGTTTGTGTTTTAAGTGTTTTGTAATTAGAGCACGCGTTTGAGCTTCAATTTTATGTTTTTGAGGCACCTTAATGTGTTTGTTTAGTGTTTCAGGGCAAATATTGAAGAACAAAGGAAATCAGAGAAGGCCTAAAGCCGAATCCAGACCCACGATCGTGACAGAAGAGAAATGGGGCAGCCATAATCATGGCTTAGTTCGCCACGATCGTGACAGAGAGCAAGATGAGGTGCCACTATCGTGGCCTACTTAACAAACTCACCCTGACTTTCTGAACTTCATTTTTTGGGGACATTTTGGACCTTTGGAGCATGGGAAAATCCTTATAGTTGCCCTAATTGGAAAATGTTATAAAAGGGAAAAGAAAAGATAGGAAATGGAGCCTCTATTTGCTTCAAAAAGAAAGATCCAAGGAGAGAGAAGAGGGGAGAGGAAGAGGGAAGAAGAAAGAGGGTTGTCGTGTTGTTGCCTTCTGAATCCATCCCGACCCCTTCCAAGTGACTTTTCATTTCATCTTTTTATTCTTTCTTTGAATGTATGAGATGGATTGGATTGTGATGGATTTGGGTTTGTTGATGACGTTCTAAACTCTTTTGGAATTTATTCTTGATTCGATGTTAACGTGATTTATTTTTATGTTAATTCATTGGGTATTGTGATTACTTGTTGTATTTGCATATTTCGGTAACAAATCGAGAGAGTGAGCCAATAGCAAAATGATTATATTAGGTAATGAGAGTTAAATAATCTAATAGATCACGCAAATAATCAAATTGGTAATTTATACGAAGAGAGATCTCGTGTGAGGATCTGATAGTCTATTAGACGGCTTAAGATCTAAATAGAATTGTGGGCCTTTTGTTAATTGAAAGATTGCAAATTCCATAATTCAATTAGGGTTTATGATTTAGGGTTTAATGATTATAACTTGAAAGATAGTACTCAACCCTTTAAAAGTCTAGGACCCATACCGAATTAACTCAAAAGTAATCATGTTAGCATTTGATGATAGAAAAAATCTCCTTCTCATAATCAATTAATCTTCATTGTGTGATTTTTAATTGTTCGTTGGTTGTGCTCAATTTTAATTTCTTGTCTTAATTTTACAATTTCATTTTAATTACCCTTTTATCTCCTTATACAAAGTTAGGTTCATTTAGTTTTAACCATTTCCTTGTGGGATCGACACCTTTGATACTACAAGTTATGATCCGTATCCTTGTAGATATTGGGGGTTTTACATTAGATAAAACTTGCTCAACAAGAATTCAAATTGGAGAGTTGTGAAACCGAAAAGCAAATTGCAAATTTAATGACAAAGAGCTTGTCACAGAAGAAGCATGAGTTTATTTGTGCACGATTGAGTCTCTCCAAGTTCAAATGAAGGGGGAGTGTTAGAAGTTAGAGTTAATTCAAACTTTCAGCAATTTAGTTGTTACGTTGTTAATGTAAAATAAGCTATGAGATTCACTAGATATTAGTTTTCCTAATTCCTAGGTAAATTAGTTTGAGTAGTTAGACTTTGTAGTTAATACGTTGTTAGTTTTTAGTTCAAATTTGCAACTCTTGTAAAGCCTATTTAACATGCTCTATTGCTTATGAATAATGCAAGGTTGATTAGCAGAATCACTTCCTTCTCTTTCTAAAGTTGTTCAGTTCTATAATATTTCTCCAACATGTATATTAAATAAATTATTATATGCATATAATACCTCGCAAAAAACATATTTCCACTTATACAAAATAACTAATTATTATAGTAGGTTTAGTTACTACAAACTATGTTGTAATAAAAAAAATACGAAACTTCCATAGTCAAAAGGTTAGGTATTCTAATATGGCCATGTATAAAATGTTTGGAATATAGTATTTAAAAGATGGTCCATAGTCAAAAGGTTAGGTATTCTAATATGGCCATGTATAAAATGTTTGGAATGTAGTATTTAAAAGATGGTCCAACCAATTGTTCTTCACATAATTATTAATTTAAAAATATTATATTCAAGATATGATCGATTGATGAGTTCGTTGCAGTTAGCAACAGTTACACTTATGATACGAAAGAATAGATATACATCATGCCAAAAAGAAATATTATTAGAAGGACATTGATGTAACTCAGCAGTCAACAGCTAACTTACACTTCCAACACAAAAGACAAACATTCCTTAGGTACTTGTTTATATATATATAAGAAGTAGCAGATCCGATTGTACCTTTGACGTACCCTGCAACTTTCGTAGACTAGACTTTTCGACAAATTAATTGTACCTTTCGAATTTATATTCAGTATTAACATTCTGTAATTTGGCGTCTTTATGGTCTTTTAGAGTTTGGTAATGATGGTGATCTAACCATAGGAGAGAGGTAGAGCCAGGGTTCTGGTCTTCTGAAGATAATCCAGTTTTGGTGTGGTACACATCCAAATCCTAACAAAAGTAAACGGCGATCGATCTTTTCTCGAGTAGCCATTGCTCTTGCCTCCACTGACCTACGTCCTGCAATCACTAATACCATCGTGAGTCTTCGCATGACCATCGAGAAACTACTAGGTATAATTAGCAGATCTCCTACTGTGTTAGAGGATTGACCTTGATTAAAACTAGTAAAGATCTTATCGTGCATGTTGGGACTTGCTACCCCAGAAAGTGAGGGGATAAGATCCCTTGTTTATGTTTCATTCATCAGTGGTTTCCTCAACAGAATTCTCCTTGTTGTGCGCCTCCATTTTTGTATCCTTCTGCATCAGCTCGTTGTAATCTCCTCCTAGGAATTTTCTTCCTGTTAGTTTCCAAATTCCATTTTGACAGCTTTTATCAGCTCTCAAGTTATTGCAACCACATCTTTAAACATATTACGGTCACTGTGAGTCAAGACTTGCACATCTTTATCATACATCTCGATATTAGTATTTTACATATTGGGCTGAATGGTACTTTAATAACTTCATTGAATCAAACCCAAAATGTTCATGTTTTCACGAGAAAAATGGAAGGAAAATCATATTATGTTGATGGCAATCAATGAAGGAAAGTGGGAGGAGACTGCTAATTAGAGACCAGTCTAATCTTTAGCCTAAATAAAACGTCTACCGGCAAAACAAGATACTTCTGGTTTACATTTCTAATGGTCTGTTTTATGTTTAATTTAGGAGTGAATAAATAATTTAATATTTTTTAGATTAGATATTTTATTTAAACCAAAATCCAAGATGTCTTTAGACCCTCCTTTTGTTTCTTACCACAACTTGGAACCACATACGATTGACTTTGACTAATTGGCGGTAAACACCGTCTAAAAGCTGCAAAAGCTCCGTCTGCCCCTGGGACTCTTGGACTCTTGGACTTTAACAGCCTTCTTCCTTTACTTCTTCCGTTCTCCTTGTTGTACGTTAAAAGATACAAGGCTCTCTTTTGCCCATAAAATAAGCCGTCCAGTTTTTATATGATCTTAAGGTGCTGTGGACAGTCTACGTCCTCTCTCCTACTGATTTCTCAATTTTGGACTTGCACATTAGCTTTCTGATCATTAGCAAATTATCATATATCTATACAGTGCCTTAAATCGGTATGTGCAAGTCTTTTCTTTTCTGCTGTCCTTTTTGATCGGTGTCTTAATTTACTCTTTCTGATGAGAGATGTTTATCTTTACCTTCTGCACCTGTTAGCAGACAAGACGCGGCAAGGAAAGAATTGCTCACGCAAGAAATAAGAAAAAGTTAGAAGCAATCGAGTTTATAAGCTCTTCATACACGTTGGTCGTTGAAACTAATTGGGAATTATGACATAGGATCTTCGGTTCCTTGTTTGACAAAGGAAAGCACTTGGAGCGCACGGACACTAGTATTAGATTTCAGGACAAACATTCAGTCTGCATGTGGAACATACTTCATCTTCTCGACCACCTTCCCTGGCACAGCTCCAAAAACTTTCCTCTACGCAGAAAACACCGCAGAGGAAAATGTTCCATATGTAAGCAAACTGATCGTTTTCTTTGTTTCATCTTAATCCCAGCTTTGATATCTTCACCGTAATTCATGCTTACATCTCCAGTTTCTCCAAGGATCTGAGGAATTAGGATCATTGCAAATCAAATGCCATGTAGGTAAAATAAGATAAGCCATGTGCGCATCAAGGTAGAAGGAGAAATCTGGATTTTATTTCAGGAGAGAATTTCGTTTTTAAAACTTGTCAAATTGATGACATAAGCATCAGCTACCAGATATGACCAAATTTTAGCCTCTTTCTACGTGTTTTATGCTGTAACGCGTGAACTGGAATCCAAATCTGTACTAAACTGATTCCGGTGAGTTGGTAAGCCATCAGAGAGCAGAAACGTTTTATCTGATTCAAGTTATTTATTTATTTTTAGTGAACAGAAATGATCATGCATGTAAACATGTGCTCCTTCATCTTGTATGTTACATACATTTTATCCTTTTTAAGATGTATGACGCCACCAGCCTCTAATCCCTGATCATTCTCATTACCCTTTATACAGGTCACGGAAGACCAAAAACACTTTCATTGAGCCAACACTGTGATGACGTTCAAGAATATTTGGATGCTGAAGCAGTACCATTAATGGTAACTACATTCAATTCAATAAGTCACTTACAGTTCATGAAATGGAGTACACAGTTTCCATTTCCATGCTTCTTGTCATTGCTGGACAAAGCACCATAAAGTTTCTGCACAAAATAAGATTGTAATAACTTTCTGCCTGTTCCAATTCTCAGGTTGATGAGCAAATTAAAAATGCTGGTCCAACCAAACTTTCTGACAAAGATCGCATCAAAACTGTACTTACTAAGGAGAGGTCTGCAACATCTGAGATGCGGCAAAGTGCTTCCATCCACCACTTGGAACCTCCAGACGATATCTTCAGTAAAATAAGTACAAATTCAACCATAACACTTTACAAAAATGCCGATACTATGAACTTTGTTAATACCGAGGAGTATTCAAAGCTAAGCCAAAATTCAGCGACCGTTATGTGTGAGAACCTCTCAATACACAGGAGGAGTCTGTCAGATAATAGAGAAGCTTCCCGTCTGCAATTTATTGAATGTGCAGATGTTATGGAATTATTCCAAGTAAACCAGAAGCTATTCCTGGAAATCCTACAGGATGCATGTGCTCAAGTCACAAAGAGCACTCATGTCGAGCATTCCAGCATGAAAGCGAGATTGAAGAAATCAGGGTCATTTCCTGCAGCTGCCTCCAAACATATGCAATTTATGAGGCCTGTTGGACTTAAGCACAAGCAGATGGAGATAAGGTCATTTCCAAAGGTACGAAGTTCTCCTGTTGTTACTGAAGCACCAAAATTTGTTGCTTCCATATGTTTGGATGATTCTAATGAGAAATCAATAGCTTTTAAAGCTGATGCTTGTGAAGGCTCTGCCATTAGCCAAGATACAAGCATTTCTATTCCCGTACCCTCCCAGCATTTAGAAAAACATAGGTGGCGTCAATCATTCACAAATCAACTCAGAGAGATCAAGAAGAAAATTAAACTTGCATTTAAAGAGGGTAAGAAGTATAAAACTCGCTTTTCAAGTGATGCACTACTCAAAAGAGTTTGGTATGAGAGTAATTTACCGGCCAACAAGGAAAAGACCCCTGAAAGTTTGGAGGAGACCGCAGTTCGTCAAGAAGGTGAGGAAAACTCGACAAGTTGTCATGAGGTGAATGGTTCTGAAAATTATCTCCACGCAGATGGATTACCTCAGATGAGAAGAGCTACTTCCCTGAATGAGTCTGTGCACAGATATGCTCTCCTATATGAGAACAGTTTCAGCAGAAAGGCCACATGGCATCAATATAAATCAAGGCGTTCAATAAGTGAGGTTAAGTTTCCATCTGATGAAAATGGTCTGAAATCATTCAGAAGGAGACTCTCTTTATCTGATCTTGAGTCTTGTCCATTTCCAAATGAAATCTCGTGCAATGTACCAAAAGAAGGGATAGGTATTAGGCCTGTCATGGACTATGGCAACACAAATTCTGACAATGAGGGCAAAGGAGACTTGAAGTCTCTAGGCATTGCTGCAGATAGGAAAAAATTTGAACCACAAGAGACTCTTGAAGACTTTTGTAATCAGGATAACATGGTAGAAACCGGTATCAGTATTGAGAATACTGATTCTCCAAGCTGTTCCATAGAAGATATGGATGAAGAAATCAATACAAAAGGCAAACAAGGTTGCGAATTAGTCGAGTCCACGAAGCGGGATAGCATTTCTCACCAAGATCAGCATATTGGTTCTACAAATATCTCCATTCCTCACCAAGATCAAACAGAGCTCCCAATCTCACAAGGTACTTCTACTCTGACTCTTACAACTTGTGTCAACATGATGACCATGAGACATGCGCATAAAGAGATTACTTGGTGATTTATCTAAGCAACTATTATGTTTTTTTCTCTCAAGTACCCCACTTATTTGTTTCCATCTTCATATATGATTGTATTAATCGTTCGTACATATCTGCCAGATGGTGAAACGGACTCCAAAAACTGTTCCATCCACGGACAAGATTCTTCTGTTAATTTGCAGGAGAAGTCCGCCAGACATCCTTTGACTTTAGTTTGCACCAGTACAAGCTGCAATAACATTGAAAATACAAACACAATGACGGACAACCACTTTCTGCTCTTGAAATGGAACTGGCAGGACATTAACGATTTCAATTATGTGAAAGATGTTCTAGAGGTTGCTGGCTTCATTGAGAAAGAGCACTTGGGAATTTGGCACTCGCTAGACCAGCCGCTAAATCCTATAGTGTTCAAGGAACTGGAAAATCAGTTGCACCCTGAACTCAATTCATCAGATGACTATCCATGCAACTGTGATCACCAGCTCCTGTTTGACTTGATAAATGAATTGCTACTGGAGATATACAGTAGCTCATTAGCCTACTTTCCAGAGCCTTTACCTTTCACTCCACGGCGAATTCGTCCATTACCGAGGGGTGACCAAGCTCTTCAGGAAGTCTGGAAAGGGGTTAGCTTGTACCGAAGATTACAGTCCCTCGTGAACAAATCGCTGGATGATATTGTGGCCACAGATATGGATAGCAGTGATGGTTGGATGAACCTTCTACTAGATGGTGAAGATGTAGCCCTTGACCTGGAAGAAATGATTTTCGACCAAGTTATAGATGAGATTGTATGTGCTTAGGATAGATTTTCCTATACTTCGTTAAGCTGTCCTAAAGTAGATAATAAGCACAGCTCTGTGTTTCGTGCTGTGCTTATTATCTACTTGAATGCCATTTTTACATGTTTTTAAGGTAAAATTAATGAACAAGATTGCCATTTTGCATCTAAAACTAACGCCACTCCAAATGCCAAGAAGTGGCAAAAGTACATAACATATCATCACCAAAAGTGCTATCTCAATTTTTTTTTTTTTTGGATTCGAGGAAACCTCACAGGCGGGTCAAGCGGACTCACCTTTCAGAGGGTCAAGTGGCTACACCTCAGCAGAGGGCCACACTAGTTCTCCACCCATAGGTAAAATCTCGGCTGCCCCAGGCTCTTATAAAAGGGGCTAGTAAGTAATCGAACCTGGGACCTAACCGAAGCCAAGCCCCGCTCTCAACCATCTAGCCACACCCACTTGCTATTTCAAGTTTCACTCTGTTTTCCAGTTAGGAATCCGCTTATGGTTGCATCCTGAATGAGAATAATGTGATTAACTACCTGATGGTAAAAACGCTGATGCTTAATTTAATTTCAAATAGATTACTTACCTTTCAAATGTAAACCTTTCTTTCTATAATGGAGGTAACGAATGCAAAAATAAGGGATATGGTATGCGTGACTTAATATTTAATGCCAGGTATACGTATGATTGTTGTAACTTTTTGACCAGGAAAAGTTTGAGATTAGCTCAATCTTCATTCTAGATACCCAATTTAATACAGTCAAAGTCCAACCCAATGGGCCAAATTTCATTCAACCCTACTGATGAGTCCTACTACTTGATAAGGATGGTTTGGCAGCTCAAATTTTGATTGAGCCAGACTAGACTCAAAATTTGATTGGTCAGGCCAGACTTAAAATATGAAAAAATATATATATTCTCTTATTGTTTTCATAAAATTTAATATTCTAGAAACTCAAATAATTTGGTGATGAATATTTTACGAACAAATCACATTTAAGCATTTGGAGAGCAAATATAAGGTAAGATCCTTTGTTCTTTTTAACCAATTTCTACTTTGTTTCATCTCATCTTATCTATACATTTCTCTCTGTCTGGAATGCAACAAAGTAGAAATTAGCTTTGTCCCAGCAAACATAATCTTCCTAGCGGAAAAACATCATTTGTCACAAGAATGGAGTAAAAATTAAACTTATAAATCAAAAAACTTGAATTGCAGCTCATTATTCTGAAACTTAAAGCATAAGATCATGAGCTTGGCCTTGGAAGGAATAGTAAAGATGGAATGAAAGTTGGTATTGTTAAGTCAAAATTGACTTTACGTTTTGAATGATTTTGATGACAAACAAAAAGAAGATAAAATGAAAAAGCAGACGAAATTGACAGTAAATGAAAATCAGACGAAGAAGAAAACAGACGAATGAATTTCTATTCA
>JAOSBL010000008.1:31435512-31448768 GCA_027568915.1 Erythroxylum roraimae
TAAAGTGAGTATCTTAAGCATTTTTATGTCAATAATTGCTTAGTGTAAATGATTAAATATATCAACAATTAAACACAGGGTATTAGCTAGTTAGCTGTATGGACTCGCAATAACTATGATAAAGTGCAAAAAAGCGTCATCAAATTTGTCATTATGGAGATTAAATTAAAACAGTTTGTGGTCTTTAACTCTTCGTCCCAATTTTAGATTGAGTTCTTGTGGTGTGAGATTCATTCAAACTACTTTCTTTTACATTAGTGCTTCCTCTTGCGAACTAATTTTATTTTTAAGAGGGAAGAAAATCAAATTACATTACAAGTCTAGGAAATAGTTCCCGATTTATCCTCTAAGAGGAGTATATGGCATCCAATGGGTGTATCGGCTAAATAAGTGGTTCCTAAGGCAAAATTCTCAGCATAGGACGCTAACTAGTCAACACATCAGTTATGCTTGCGGTACATATGCCGAGGCATCACAGTCCAGTTTCGCGTGAACAGTTCATGGATCCCCTAAATGATGGAATTAGGGGTCGTAGCCCGTCTAGTCGAGGAGGAGAGGAGGTTGAGTGCCACTTCCGAGTCCACTTCAAGCTTAATCTGTCGGAAGCCGAGGTCCCATGTAAACGTAAGTCCTGTGTACACGTCCCAGAGTTCTGCTGACACTGGAGAACACCAGCCTAGATTCTGGATGAAACCTCCTAGCCAATTGCCTATACTGTCCCTGATGAGGCCCCCAGTGGTGGCTGAGGAATATGAGCGTTTGCAAGCGCTATCTGTGTTTAACTTGACTTGCAAAGTAATTTTATACTATATACGCTTTATTGTTTCGATGATGTCAAAGAAAGAACAACGTTTTTGAGTGGAAACTAGATTGTTTCAAGGCCACCAAGTTTCAAGCTATCAGGAAATCCCACCAAGTTCAATGCCTCTATCTTTTCCCTCTCAATTGAGTTGTCTATTGCAAAAATTTTGATGGTGTAGGTAGTGCAAAATCAAGGGAATTTTATACTTGTATTGTTACGTCATATTTAATTGCTATATTCATATACATGACAACACAATGATCTGACGTAGCCACTTAACGGTTATACGACAAATAAAAATCTTATATCTGAACATGGATCCTCTTAAACTATCTGTTGTATATTGCATTCTCTTTCTTTTCTTTTTCGTTGATTGATTTAAAACATCAATCTTTATTCTGTTACCATTTTCATCTAGCCAGTATTTTTTTAGGTACTTCATTTAGACTTGTATGGTTCTTCACAGTTAAAGACATCGATATTCGTATTCCAAGAACCACTCACCATTGTTCACTTTGCTATTTGGAATCGTAAACTTATCTCATGATTACGACAATAACTTTTATGGAATCGATAAGAAAAACATAGTGTCTTTTGAATGTTGTTCCAATAGCATTTACCACCATGAATGAATTAGCTTCATTTGTGATAAGATATTAACCACCTTATTTTCTAATCATATACTATCGATAGTCTTTATCTATAATCTCTAGATGGTTTTATCTGTAATCCTTCTGTTCTTATTCTCTCTTATCATATGTATGTACATTGTGTTGGGGAAAAAAAAGATAAATGAAGCAGAGGAGTAATTAAAGCTATTACACAAACTTGTTACCTTTCGCATAAAATAACACAAGAGTTTATCTACATAAATAGACTCAAATTAAACCTGCCAAGCTAAAACCAAGCAACTAATTAGGTAGTGGGTAAACAACCCACGTAATCCTCCACTAACAACTAGATAATATCAACAAAATTAACATCCTATTTGACTAAGAAGTTACAGAACTCACAAAACCCACTTGTAATGGATCATAGACCATGCCCATCGAGAGAGCTCCTCAAGCCTTCAGCTGATCGCAAGTTGCAAGTTTAGATATAACAAATCTACAACAAACTAACAGAAGAATAAATTAGTTTTGAATCTGTTATAGTTGCTGTGTGTCGATTCTCCTATATCTATAAATAGGAATGTACTGAAACAAAATAGATGAATGAAATGAATTGACTCTCAGTACCTATGAGTCATTTTCACAAACACCTCATCTTCATTTCTCTGATCTTCTTCTTCTTCTTCTTCTTCATCTTCTTCATTTCTTCTTAAACTCACACATGGTATCAGAGCCATAGTCAAATGACAATGGCAGAAACACAAATTCCATCAACACCCATAACTCAATCCCGGTCAGACCATACTGAACATACCACCTCTCAAATCCTAAACCAATTAAACACAAACCTACCCAGCCTAGCCAAAACACTGAACATTCAACAAGTCAAGCTTGATAGAAACAATTATATCAACTGGAAAACACAGATTCTACCCACGATCTAAGCCTTAGACCTTGAAGAATTTATTCTTCAACCTAACAACATACCACCAGAATTCATTACACAAAATGGAATCAACGTCAAAAACAATGACTATCTAGTTTGGAAGAAGGCTGACAAACTCTTAATGAGTTGGTTAATCTCAACAATCAATGACAACCTCATTGGTCAAATAACACAATGCAAGTCTTCATCTGAAATCTGGATAAGATTGGACAAACATTTTAGTCAACAATCAATGGCAAAAATTATGCAACCTAAAAATCAACTATAGACAACTAGAAAGGGAGGAGAATCTGTCACAGACTTTGTGCTCAAAGTCAAGAATATCGGTGATGAGTTACTAGAAGCTGGAGATCACATTAAGAAGAAAGATCTTGTAATGAGTGTTCTAAAAGGTATTGGTCATGAGTTTGATCTTGTTGTTGTACTCATCTCCTCTCAATTAGAAACTGTTTCTCTTGAAAATACTCAGTACTAGCTAATGCTTCATGAACAAAGGATCACTCAACTAAATAGCCTCACAAAATTAGGATTCCTGAGCACTGCTGATCTAATTGAGCTCAATAATTCTAGAAATAGAGGTGGTGGAAGATTTAGTGGCAGAAGTCCACGAGGCAGAGGAAGAGGAAGAAATGGTGGACGTTTTAGATCTAGTCCCAAACTCTACTGTCAAATTTATGTAAAGCCTAGACACTCAGCTGTTCAATGCTATTATAGGTTTGATCAAAACCTTTAATCAACCTTCAAGATGAACAGCCCAGGAGCTCAAAATCCCAGTCATTTGGTTCATACAATCCGACTCCATGACCTTAATCAGGAAACATGGCACACCTGTTTCCCTCAATTGATCAGGGTCCCTATTTTGGAAGTGAATCAATAGATATCAACTCAAAACAAGGGTCTTAAGAAACAACAAATCAAGCATACTACTCACACAACTCAACCTACATTGCATCACCAGAAATAGTGGCAGACCAGGCCTGGTATGCAGATAGTGGAGCCACAAACCACATCACCTCTCAGTTAGGTAATCTGACCATAACGTCACCTTACTCAAGTAATGATTTTCTGTTTGTAGGCAATAGTGCAAAGTTGGTGATAACACATATAGGCCAAACACAGATCATGTCATCTAACCCACACAAACCCATTCTAATCCTAAAAGATATCCTACATGTACCTAACATAACCAAAAATTTACTCAACATTTCAAAATTTACCAAAGACAATAATGCTTATATTGAGTTTTTTGGCGATGAATGTGTGTTTAAGGATCTGGACACAAAGGAAATACTACTCACAGGAGTTCTTAAAGGACGACTATATGAAGTAGAGTTCACGAAGCTCAATGGAAACCGTGATAAAGGAGGCCCCAGCCTAGCCAAAACACTAAATATTCAACATATACTCCTTGCTGCTAAAGATTCCAGTACTAGATGACATGCAAGATTGGGGAACCCTGCCCTCAAAAGTTTTCACTTTATCCTTAATAAAAACAGTATTCCTTTTACCAATACAGTTGAGAAGTTTTATGAAATATGCAAGCTAGGCAAAATGCATAAGTTGCCTTTTGAAACTAAAAATAGTAGAGCCTCCAAACCTCTGGAATTAATGCTAACAGATTTATAGGGATCTGTACCGGCCATATCCACTGATGGATACAAGTACTATATGGTGTTTATATACTCATTCTCGAGATACTTCTAGTGTTATCCCTTGAAACTTAAGTCTGATGTGTTTGATGTATTTGTTAAGTTCAAAAAGATGGTGGAAAGCAGCTTTGAATGCAAAATAAAATGCCTACAAACAGATATGGGAGGGAAGTTCAAACCTATAGCTAACTATTTTATGAATGGAGTCACTATCAGATACTTATGCCCATACACACATGATCAAAACGGAATAGCTGAAAGGAAACATCGCGCTATAGTAGAAACTGGGCTTACTCTTCTGGCCTTTGCTGACATGCCTTTAAAATATTAGGTCGATGCTTTTCTGATAGCTAACCTAGTGCTTAATAGACTACCATCAAAGGCTATAGGAGATGAGGTTCCTTATGAAATACTATTTCAGAAAAAGGTTGACTACACTTATCTTAATGTTTTTGGGTGTGCTTGTTATCCCTATCTAAGGGACTACAACAACCACAAATTGGACTTTCACACAAGCAAGTGTGTCTTCATTGGGTATAGCTCAACACACAAAGGATACCGATGCCTTTATAGCTCAGGCAGGATCTACATATCACGTCATGTGATATTTAATGAAACTGAACTACCTTTTTATGCATTATTTTTGATAGGATCCAAGTTATCAAACGACAACACATTCTGCAATATCACACCAGCCATTGCAGCCTCTAAAATGCTAAAAGTAACAAGTGACAGACTCATCTCACATGTTAACCCACCTGCACAAGCAACCAGACTCTCAACAGAACAAACTTAAGAGGTTATCTCACCTACACCTGACATCTACCATGACCCTACATCACTGCAGCATGAAACCAACCACTATATTTCACATCCCATAGCCCACACAGACACTACAAACTTGCCATCACCAGACACACTTCACAACCAACCACCCAGACCTTATACCGAACCCTAAAACCAAGCACCAAGCCAAAGAACCCATCCAATGATAACAAGATCGCAGCATGGAATTTTTAAACCAAAATCCTACACAGCAGCTACTTATAACGACCCACCTAACACACCAAATGAAGCAATCCAATCCTCACACTTTCTTTAAGCCATGAAAGAAGAATTCAAGGCTTTACAACTAAATAACACTTGGACACTTGTCCCATATCAACCCACTATGAACTTGGTTGGGTGCAAGTGGGTATTTCGCATCAAACATAACTCAGACGAGTCAGTCCTCAAGCACAAGGCCAGGTTGGTGGCCAAAGGCTTTCACCAAATAGCCGGACTTGACTACCATGACACTTTTAGTCCAGTAGTCAAAGGAACAACCATAAGAGCAATTTTCACCTTTGTTGTAACCTACAATTGGGAGATTCAACAGCTAGACATTAATAATGCCTTTCTTAATGGTGACTTAGAAGAGAAGGTGTTCATGGAGCAACCTCCATGCTTAGAAGATCCTAGAAGACCACCCTACGTTTGAAAACTCAACAAAGCCCTTTACGGATTAAAGCAAGCTCTAAGAGCGTGGTTCACCAAGTTGAAATCAGCTCTCATCAACTGGGGTTTCCACAAATCAACGTTAGATACCTCCTAGTTTATCAAACAATCAGAAGGTGACATCATTTACTTACTAATCTATGTCGATGATATACTAGTAACTGGAAGCAACTCAAAAATGGTGACACAAATACTCTCAACTTCCTACAAAGGAAATTTGCTCTCAAACTTCTGGGTCCTATAAGCTACTTTCTTGGCTTTGAAGTCCACAGAAACAACAGAGGTCTTCTCCTAACACAGTCTAAATATGTTACAGATCTTCTCAAACGTACCAATATGATGGATTGCAAGCCTTGCCACACTCCAATGAATGCCTTCCAAAAGCTATCGAAACTAGATAGTGATCCCTTTGATCAACCCTCACTGTATCGAAGCACTGTTGGTGCTCTACAGTACCGCATAAACACTCAACCAGATATCTTATTCTTAGTCAACAAACTCAGCCAATTCCTACATACTCCCACAATAACTCATTGGCAGGCTTGCAAAAAGATCCTAAGATACCTAAAGGGAACAATTGACCTTGGTATCTATTTTAAACCCGCAATCAACTTAAACTTGGAAAGCTCTGCAAATGCTGACTAGGCCAGCTGCATAGATGATAGAAGAAGCATCACTGGATTCAGTGTTTTCCTAAGAGGCAGCCTTCTTAATTAGAGCTCAAGAAAACAACAAATGGTAGTTAGGTCAAGCATCGAAGCAGAGTATATAGCCATGGCTCTGGCCACTATAGACATCCTATGGATACACTCTCTTTTCAATGAACTTCAACCCACAATTCTAGCTCCTTGCATCATCTGGTGTGACAACGCAAGTGCCAACTCCTTGGCAAAGAACCCAATCCTTCACTCAAGGACAAAACATGTTGAAATTGACACACACTTCTTAAGGAAGAAAGTAACAAATGGTGTCGTTGAATTGAGATACATACCTTCAACCATTCGAATTGCAGATACACTAACAAAGTCCTTACCTAAAAACCAATTCTTACTGCTTTGGTCCAAACTGAACCTGATCTCCCTATCAAAGTTTAGTTTGAGGGAAGATGTAATAGATCATAAACCAGGCACATTGAGAGAGCTCCTCAAGCCTTCAGCCGAGCTTCTCAAGCCTTCAGCTGATCGCAAATTGCAAGTCTGGATATAACAAATTTGCAACAAACTAATAGAAGAATAAATTAGTTTTAAATCTGTTATAATTGCTGTGTGTCGATTCTCCTGTATCTATAAATAGGAATGTACTGAAACAAAATAGATGAATAAAATGAATTGACTCTCGGTACCTATGAGTCATTTTCACAAACACCTCATCTTCTTCTCTCTGATCTTCTTCTTCTTCTTCTTCATTTCTTCTTAAAATCGCACACCACTAACAACTAACTAATAATTTTGAAGCATTTGCTAATAAAGGACCCCATATCTATGTAGTTAATCAATCCGAAATACAATACTTTTATTCATATTTCATGATATTAGAGCTCACATTCGAGCACATTTTTTTTACAACATAAACACACACAACATCTCTAAAAAACAAATCCACCCACACAACACCAACAACGTCAAGATGGTCAATAACAATTTGAGCTACAACATCAACATCTCCAAAAGCCAATCCACACTTCGGCAAAACTATCTCAAAAGGCATTGATAACACAATTTCATCACACAACCAATGGTAAACATCAACACACCCACAATATCGTTTAATCACATCTTCAATTTTCTCACAACTCCACTAGATTCCACAAATTATCTAGTTTGGAAAAATCAAAGTAAGGCTATTTTAATTACATCTGACCTTACTGGTTATGTAGATGGTGCCATCTCCCCACCAGCTGCAGCCTCCAGCTCAAATTCTTTGTCTCCAGACTTTCAAAAGTGGCGCAAATTCGATCGTCTTGTCTATTGCTTCCTTACGGTGCCACTTTCCCCATCAACCGCATGACTAACCCTCAACTACCAAATTGCTCGCACGCTTTGGCTTGGACTTACAGACCATTTCATGCAGCTATCAGCCTCCTAACATTCTCTTCTCTGTCACCACCTCCACACTCTAAAGAAAGGCTCCAATACCATATTGGATTTCCTTTCTCTTCTCACCACCATAACAGATGAATTGGGAGCCCTTGGAGACACACTCATTCAGGAGGATCTCGATCTGTTCACTTTGAATAAGCCCACCGACTATGACTCTTTCATCACTGTCGTCAAGGATCGTGAGACTCCCTTGCAATTCTCTGAGCTTTGTGCCAGACTTCTCATTAACGAACAGAGGTTGCTATCCTATCACTCTTCTCCACCAACTGACACGACTCTCTTCGTCTCTCACACCGACGGTCGTCACAGTGAGCGTAGTAGAGGCGGTGGGAGGGATCATAGAGGGAGGCACGACTTCTCTCCCTCTGCGTTGTGGGTTTGCCATAATTCCTCAATTAATTTGCCTCCCACCTCAAATAGGCCTCCACAATCTCTTGGGCCCGTCTGCCCTAATAGGTCCCCACATTAGACCTCTGGACCCCAACAATTCCAGGCTCAGTTTCAGCCTTCTACAGCCAATTCAAGTCATTTTTTCAGGTCCACTAAACCACCCACTTAGTGTCAAATTTGTTGAAAATGGGTCCACATTGTTGCCCATTGTCATTTTCGTTATTCTAAGTCTCGTAATCGCAATTATAATTCTTGATAGATTAATAACAATCTTTCTACAGTGTTTACTACCATGAGTGTTCAACCTAACATAGACAATTCACATCTTCACTCCAATACAATCTCAGAATGGTTAGTTGATATTGGAGCTACTACTCATATTACCCCCATTTCTCACCTTGTGGAATCCGTTTCCCCGTATGACAAGTCCAACCAAGTAGCCGTTGGTAATGGACAAACTCTTCCTATTTCCTCTACTTGTAAATTAACTATATCAAATTATTCTCATCCTCTTCCTCTTTGTGATATTTTGGTTGTTCTTACTCTTACCAAAAATTTATTATCTATTGTTAAATTTGTTTATGATATTTTTTGATTGAATTCAATCCATTTAGTTATGATGTGAAGGATTTTCAAACCAAGATACCGCTCCTTGGGGGTTTCATCCACAATAATCTATATCCTTGGAAGATTCCGTCATCTTTTCACAATCATGTCTCCCTCAATGCTACTACTACCTTTTTGGATTTGTGGCATCAGCGTCTTGGTCATCCATGTTGTCCTAGGTTATCTAGTTTATCTTCTCTTTCACCAGTCAACTCAAATATTATTAAGTCTTGTGCTTCTTGTCTTAAAGAAAAAAGTTTCTGCCTTTCATTTCCAATATCCTCTCGCCTTTCTACACAACCATTACAACTCATTCACTGTGATATTTAGGGACCTTCCCTGTCTCTTTCTTTCTCTGGATATCGGTACTTTATTATCTTTATTGATGATTACAGTTGTTTTAAGTGAATTTTTCCCATGGTACAAAAGTCACATGCTCTTCTATGTTTTCAAACTTTTAAAACAACAACTGAAAACGATTTCTCCACCACTATCAAAAATTTTCAATGCGATGGAGCTCTATAACTCATCAATGGTGTCTTCACCCAATTTCTTGCTACCCATGAAATCACTTATGGTATCTCTTTTCCTTATACTCCACAATAAAATGGTCTTGCTGAACGTAAAATTTGGCATCAAATGTTCTTACTCATCAGTCTCCTCATGAAATATTCTTTCACACAAAACCTAATCTCTCTCATCTTTGAGTCTTTCAATGCACACGCTTTCCCTTTTTAGGCTCCACCAAAGCTGATAAACTCACACCTAAATCAACTCCCTGTATCTTTCTAGGATACTACTCTAAGTATAAAGGCTACTGTTGTTTTGATCCTCAAACTTCCAAAATTTATATCTCTCATCATGTTGTTTCCTTCAACATGATTTTCACTACTCCACACTCTCGTCTAATCATTCTTCTAACACTTCTCCTCCTACTATTCTCTCCTTACCTTTACCTTTTACCCCTACTCCTCCTCCACCTTCTCTATCTTCCCCTACTCCACCACCACCACCACCACCGTCTCATCTTATGGTCACTTGCACATGTGATCACACCCATGTTCCTTACTCACTTGCTGATTATATCACCTATTCCACAACTATTATCACTTCTGATCCCACGTCCTTTACTCAAGCAAATAAATTTCCACATTGGCGTCAAGACATGCTTGATGAGTTCACTACTTTCCATCGCAATCATACTTAGACTCTCATTCCTCCTCCACTAAATGCCAACATTGTTGGTTATAAATGGGTCTTTCGTACCAAATGAAATCATGATGGCTCCATTTAATGTTATAAAGCTTGATTGGTCACTAAAGGTTATCATCAGATTTTTGGAATTGACTATACTGATACTTTTAGTCTTGTTGTCAAACCCACTACCATTTGCATTGTTATTACTCTTGCTTTATATCAGACTTGGCCTATTCATCAACTTGATGTCAACAATGCTTCCTTCATGGTCATCTTCAAGAACAAGTTTTTATGTCTCAACCTCCTGGATTCACAGATCCTAACTACCCCTATCATATCTGTCATCTCCATAAAGCTCTATATGGCTTACAACAATCTCCTTGAGCCTGGTTTTATAGGTTAAGTCAGAAGCTTCTTGATCTTGGTTTTGTTTCATCCAAATTTGACACTTCCTTCTTTATTCACATCACCTTCGGTCACACAACCTTTTTCTTAGTTTATATGGATGATATTTTGGTTAAGATTCTTCATCTTCGTTCATAACAACTCTTATTACTGATCTCAACACTGCCTTCATAATTAAAGACTTAGGTCCACTTCATCACTTCCTTGGCATTAAGGCTCTTCCTACACCTATTGGTCTTTTACTTACTCAGCAAACCTACATCAGAGATCTACTTTTTCGCACTAGTCTCCATAATTCTAAACATGTACCCTCACCCATTATCCAAACCCTTCTTTTGCCTAAAAATCATGGTCATCCTCTCTCTGAAGCTACTGGGTATCGTAGCACTGTTGGTGCCCTACAGTACCTTTTTATCACTCGTCCTAACATTCAATTTGTTGTCAACAAAGTCTCCCAGTTTTTACACTGTGCTACTGATGTTCATTTAACTTCGATCAAACGAATTCTTCATTATCATCAATCTATATCTTCTCATGACATTCACTTCACTAAATCATCTTCTTTCAATCTCCATGCTTACTGTGGTGTTGATTAAGTTGGTTGTCCTAATGATTGTCATTCTACATCTGGTTACTGCATCTTTTTCGGATCCAATCTCATCTCTTGGAGTGCTAAGAAATAACCAACTGTGGCTCGACCCAGTACTGAAGCAGAATATCGTAATCTTGCTCTTACAACTATAGAACTTTGTTGGATCACTTCACTTCTTAGGGAAATCGGTTTTTCTTACACCACACCTACTCTTTAGTGCAAGAAACTTGGTGCTACTTTTCTAACTTTTGATCCAGTCTCTCATGCTCATACAAGACACATTGAGATCAACATTCACTTTGTTTGAGATCTAGTTGTCAACAAATCTCTCTACATTCGGCATGACAAAGGCTCTCTCTTCGACAAAATTCCAACATCTTCGAGGCAAATTCATGATTACTAATACTCTTGAGTTTGAGGGGGGCTGATAAGATGTGCTTTTAACTGCCTTATTATCTAATCATTTATGTAACTATTATCTAGTCTTTATTTGTAATCTCTAGATAGTCTTTATCTGTAATGTTTAGATAGTTTTATCATCTGTAATCCTTATGTTCTTATTCTCTCTTATCACATGTATGTATGCTGGTCTAGATAAAATACCTAATATCTTTGTAGTTAATCAATCAGAAATACAAAACATTTATTCATCTTTCAATTTGTTTGATAAAGGCATTTTGGCGTACATATAATTCTTTTAAGTTTAACAATTCAATTATTTTCAGTTAATCAAAATAATTCAATCTTAAACTAATCTTGTCGACTGTCTAGTCGTATCTAGCTAGTATCAATCGAACAACTGTTTTCAACATTTGTTGTTTTCTTATAATGTCTTGCGATTGTGTACAAAACTTACAAAATTATTTTTCTCATATTTTCAAGTTGAATTATAATGAAGAATATTGAATCATCAAAAAAGATTAGATAAACTTATCATTTTTTTTATCATGATAAGTTTGATTCAGCATGAAATTATTTTGTTCTTTTCAAATATTTGATGAAAATACTTAATATAATTGTATGTTTGTGGTAAAATGTTTAAAGGGGAACAATTTTATAGAATGATCTTGTTGTTATTAAGGGTAACATTATTTTTTGCAAAAAAGGTTCCATTTGATGTACGTAAGTGGATTGGAAATCATTTGTAGCAATCAGGTAAAAAAAAAAAGAAAAACAAAGAAGTTTATAATGTATCTTTTGGAGATGATAAAACACAAAAAGTATTAGATAAAGGAAAAAGGAAATATATTATTGATATTATTCTTATTTTCCTCCAAGAATTACTCCTAGTTTTTAACCTAGTTTAAAAGTGGTTAATAAGGATATTGTTTTATGATGTAAACAAGCATGAACATAATGGTTCTATCATTCATGTAATCCTTTAAATGTTTTAAATTCACCGTACTTTCAAGAAGCAATAGATCATACAACAATGATAGGTCTAAGATTTAATGCAACTTTTTATTATCAGATATTCATATGCCTTTACATTAAGTTTAAAAAAGGAATGTCAATTAATTAAGGATACCTAGAATTCTAATTAAGGAACAACATGATGCATTATTATGACAAATGGGTGGACTAATCAAAGAAAAAAAACCTTGATTAATTTCTTAGTGTATTGTAATATTAGAAAAACTTTTATCAAGTCTAGTGATGCTTCTGATATGGTAAATATATAAATTTTCTGTTATATATTTAGAGCGCTTAGTAAGAAGAGAATTTATAATTTAACTGATATTGATTATATTGACCATACTGATTTTTTGATCAAAAGGAAAACTTGATTATAAAGAAATTAAAAAGACCATTGATGAAGAAAATATATTTATAGCAACATATGAGTTAAAACATCTTGAAAATTAAGAGTGCTTCCTTGTGCTTCAAACTTAATCTTAGAGTTAGTTCTTTTTAAATTAAAATATATTGTCTGAGGACTTTCTCCTAATTTTTTGGCTTGGAAACGAACCCCACTAAGAGCCACTTTTTCTTATCCCCAGAGTCAGTTACCTTAACTCATCAAATCGAAATGATGTCTGGGCTAAAGAGAGGCAGCCTCCTTATTAAATATCTAGGGGTTCCACTCATTACTGGGAGGTTGTCCAGAAGGGATTGTAGTCCCTTTTTGGAAAAGATAGAAGCTAGGATCAACAAGTGGACTAATAAAACCCTTTCCTATGCTGGTAGGCTTCAATTAATTATCTCGGTGTTTTCTTCCTTTCAAGTCTATTGGTCTACCATATTCATTCTTCCGTCTTCAATCCTAAAGGAGATAGAGGAAAAACTTAGGAATTTTCTTTGGTCTGAGAAGGGCACCTCCAAAGTCAATGCTAAGGTCAAATGGTCAGACATTTATAGAACTAAAAAGGAAGGAGGCCTAGGGATTAAATGTTGGAACCCGTATCCGGATGTCCAACCTCTTAATCCGTAAATCCAAACTGGAACCCGAATCCGCGTTGGAA
>JAOSBL010000008.1:31448868-31461864 GCA_027568915.1 Erythroxylum roraimae
CATAAAATTATCAAATTAAACCTCACAATAATTTAACCATGCCTCAAAATAATTTAATACGAATCGGGGCCCAACATTAAACACTTTCCTACCTGGAATACTGTATTGTTAGGAAATAGGCTTTGGATTTTGTTTCATGACCATGAAGCACTCTGGGTGAAGTGGGTACACTCTATAATCTTCAGGAGGGGGAATTTTTGTAGTATCCAATCGAACAACAATAGCTCATGGAGTTGGAGGAAAATGTTATCAGTGAGGGACAAATTAGGGAACCAATTTAGATTTAGGATAGGAAATGGAGCTTCTACTAACTTCTGGTAGGACCCTTGGCACCCGAGAGGAATTATCAAGCATTTCTCTACTCCAAGAGCCATTAATAGATCTGAATTGAAAATGACAGCTACAGTTTTAGAGGTGATCAGGAATAACATGTGGAGCTAGCAAGTATTAATAGCTGATACACTAGGCAACCTGGAACCTATTCTTTATCACCCGAATAGCTCTCAGCAAGATAGTTTGGAGTGGTTAGCAGGGTCAGCAAACCAGCATGCCTACACCAATTCTTCAACCTATACCTTTTTAAGACCCCCCTTACCCACCCCTTGGCGTACACTAGTTTGGTTTAAGGGGAACAGCCCAAAATGCTCCTTCATCTTATGGTTGGCCTTTTTAAGCAAATTACAAACTAGAGACAGACTTCCTTTCCTTCAAACACCGAATCATTGTTCCTTATGCCTTAAGGATAATGAAACAATTGACCATTTATTCTTTGACTGCCCTTTCTCCAAAACAGTGTGGGCTCATTGCCTCTCCTATTTCCATCTTAACCTCCCACGATAGCTCCACACCATCCCATCTTGGCTAAACCATCCCCAAAATCTCAGAACCATTAATCCCATTGTCCTCCCAATCATCCTTTCAGTTGCAGTATACTGTCTTTGGAAAGAAATAAATGCCAGGACTTTCAAAGATGAAGCTTTGGAGGTGAATGGATTGAAAGCTAGAGTGATCACCTTTGTCTAGGAACAACTCAGAGCAAACACCGAGGGAAGGTAAAGGTAGGAGAGTTTTCTTTTTAATCACTAACAACCTTTATGAAGTTTCTGTTTCAGGTAAACATAAGAAAATTTTGGAGAATGATGGCAGAAGGTGCTCACCCCGAAGCTCACCAACCACACTCAGAGAAGCAAAGAAAAGCTGAACATCAACTCACCGTATTCCATCAAGAGTAGTTTTTCAAACCTCAACATTTATGCACTCGGAAGGGAATCAGTACTAGCCATAAGCTAAAGGTAGACCAGAAGAATGCAGGTGTAACTCAATGGATAGGAATAACCCAGAAGGGGATGCCCCATTCCAACCACCAAAGCACACAGCAAAGTAGACATGGCCCAACTTTCCACAAAAATGGTAGGCACAGTCCAGGACATGCAGCAAACTTTAATGGATGATTGAGAGATTAGGTACTTCCAGCTGAGAATTCTGCCGGTAGTTCTCTGAAGCAATTAGAGATCTCCTATGAAGGACTGCAAGATTGACTCTTGCTGCACATTGCCATTGCCGAATTTTCCATTTGATGTATGCTTTTTTAGGCTACTAGGATCCACACGAAGCGTATCATCTGTCAGGTTATTAGTGTATTTTGCCATCTGTGAAGCCTTTTTTCAGGGAACTCTTGTATAGGGGTTTCTACTTGATAGGATTGAGATGAGTTACTAAACTCTCTCCAGCCATGTACATATATTTTTCTTATATTAGTCTTATAACTGATTTATATATATAAAAAAAGAGCATGTCGACTACATATATTTTATAAATAGTTTTAAAATAGTCTTTTTTCTTACTGTAAATATAATGGTGTGAACCAAATTAAAGTGATGGTAGTAAACATTGGACCTGAGTCATGAGATCTAGAAATAAAAGGCTTAGCAATTAGCCCGACAAATCCTGTTTTGTTCCACGATAGTAGTAGCCTTGTTCCTTCACTTTCCTGCATTTTATCAGTTATCATAAAATTAGACTACAGAAATCGCCGATGCTGCCTGTGTCCCGTTTCGAAACCCTAACTTCCTTCAAGATCAGTTGCTTGTAATTTAAACAGGAAGAGGAGGAAATGGATTTTGTGCTTGTGAATTCAGTTCAACGTCATTTGGAGGCGCGTCTCATTAAACTGGTATTGGACGGTGTGGGACTCATGGTAGAGATGTTCAACGCACTTGCTCATACAAAGGAGGCAAAGCTACAGGTAAATTTGAGATTAGTCACGAGCTTCTCCGGAATTTTGATACCATTTTTTAATAAAATATGCTCGTGTTTTGTTTTCTTGGTGCATTAAAATTTTCTTCTAGGCTCAATTGGTGGCTCCTATGTACAAGAAGAATAGACTAGTACCAAATACTTTTGGGCCAACTGTACTTAGAGGAGCTGAAGTTGTTAGCTCTCCATTGTAAGCTTCTTGTTGCCTGAATACTAAGTTATGGTTAATGATTAATAGATAACCTTCGGATACTCTTTTCTGCTTTTGGTATATCAAAAAACATAATATTTACAAATCCCTAAACCCATGGACCTATCATGATTTGAAACCCGATAGATAGGAAGATAACTCTACCTTCCTTTTAATTAAACCAAAATCCTAATTTTGCGCGCCCTGGGAAGGATAACTTATGTTACCTTTGGCATCTTGGAGCCAAAGCTTTTGATGCCCTCTTATCAGGTTTAAAATTGAGTACTACAACCATAATTGCAGTTGTAATGTTGTGGTTATAGTCTGATCCATTGTTGCATTTTCCCAATATCTGCAATTATTACTTCATCAACTGTAATTGTTGCAATAACTTGAAACTGTAGTGTAATCGGTAGTCCAGACTTTAGAACCTCGCCCTCTTATACTTGTACCTGTTAATTGTATTTTCAAATATTTAGTTTGTGAATTCATATGCTTTTAAGGCTTGCGATTTGGGAAATAGTATCCTGGTGAATAAGCATTAGTTTAGGTATTATTTTTTTCCATGTTTCAGTAGAATTCAAAGACTCCTTATGCGGGGATTAAGTTGGCAGAATTTTATAATAAGTTAAACATTGTCATTTGTGAGAGGGGAAGTAGAGAGTGCTTGTCTTCTATGAATTGTGAGTTTTTAGTTGCAAGTGTGATACTTTCTTCTTATGAGCGAGTGTTAGTCTTAGGTGTGATTTCTAAAAGTCTATAGCACTGATTTTTTGGAATTTGAGTGATTCTTTGTTCTGCTTACTAATTTGTAGATCTTAACTGCTTTTTCCTGGATTCCAGCACCCCAAATTTGAAGTTTATACTGTTGTTCAGATCTGTTCTACCTGTCTTACATCATGATGTCTTCCAAGAGATTGGCTTGACTTTTTTTAATAAAATTTCATAAATTCTGCTAACTCAAATATTGCATGATTCAATTCAGATATATACTTTAATTGGTCTGATATCATGTGCTTGTATAAAATCTTTTGGTATCCGCTATAAATTGCTGGAATAGATTCTTATTTAGATGTATGTGTATTAACAGGAGAGGAAATGGAGGTTTTGGCTTTATCAGTGGTGTTGTTCAAACTGAACTTCATCTTCAAAGGAGAAGGTTACCTACATATTTTATGATTTCCTTTTTTATCTTTGTTCTTAGAACCTTTAGTGCATGATTATGGGTCCTCAAAACTTAAACCTGACATTAGTTGAAGGTTACTTATTATTGCTTCCATAGGGCCTTTGTTTTTTTTTTAATTTGCAAGATTATTTGGCTAATTATTTGAAAATGGCTCCTTTTTAGTTTGATATTGTCTAATTAAGTAGCAGGATAATTTATTTTTAAATATGTATTTATGATGTTGAAATCATCCACATATTGAGTTCTTATTGTCATGTCGGGTTTGCATTCTCAAAGATTTGCCATGTGTCAAATTCTCAAATCCTAGTGGATTGACTCTGCTTTATATTTAGATAGCTTTAGATGTAAGAGGTATCAGGGAAAGACAAAAAAGAAAGTGAGCTAAGGCCTTTAGCAACCCACATTCTTTCGTGCAATTGATCAAGTGGTTTCAATCACCTCACTTACTATCTTTCCACTGCCTTTTTTTCTCAGGTTTCTCTGTACCATGACAAATGACAAGTTCGTCAACAAAATTCTCCAAGCAAAAGAACAAGGACTCAAGTGTTTGTCTTTGATAATTGAGAAGCTTCCTAGAGGAGAACCAGTTGGGTCTGCCTTTCAGAGCTGGATGGGCGAGGGGCATCCCATTCATCAAGGTGACACTTTCCATACCATTAACAGGTTGAGGAAGCTTAATTTGAACAAACGTGCTCTTGAGGTTAGCCTCCTTATAGTGTCGTTATGTTAGAGAGTAAAAGTAATGTTATGGTGGATATTGTTTAAATTATTGACAAGCAGAGAAGTATGACTAGGATGCCTAGGTGAGTGAATAGGATATGATAAAGCAACTTTATTTGTGAATGTTAGGTCGTTGTATTTTCAAACATAAGTACTAACTCATCTTCCATGTATAGCTCAATTATTTACAGAATATGTTTGAGGATGTACATGGTGAAGAGCCTATAATTTAATTGTTTTGAGTATCTTCTTTCATGAGTGAAAGTTGAAGCATGGTAAAAGTGTACTCTCGTCACCTTTTCTCTTACAAATTAAATATTCAATGTTTCTGTTTTGTAATATTTGTTTCTTTCATGGTTTCTTTGATTATTGATGTAGTCTTCATTAGTTTATTTAGAAAAGCAATTATTTCAGGATAATGTTTATGCATTTAAGTGCATATTGTGTATCCTTTCGCAGGTAATGGAATGGGTGATCAGGGAAAGACCTTACAGACCGAAGGAGCTTGACTACTCTTACCTACTGGAGTTCACTATAAAAGTTCATGGGATATCACATGGGGAAAAGCTTTTCAGATGTGTCCCTCTTGAGTTCCAGAATGAGTTGCTGTATAACAATCTTGTAATTGCATGCTTGGAGAAAGGTGCTATTAGGCTTTCACTTGACTATATGAAGAAAATGAGGGAACTTGGTCATCCCATATCATATTTAATTTTCAATCGCCTCATAATACTCCATTCAACCTCTAGTAGCAGGAAAATGATCCCAAAGATTCTTGCTCAAATGAAGGCTGATAAGGTGGTTCCTCATGTCTCTACGTACAACATCCTGATGAAAATTGAAGCAAATGAACACAATATTGATCGATTGATGGAAGTATTCAGCAAAATGAAGCAATTGAAAGTTGAGCCAAATGAAATAACTTTCTGCATACTAGCTACTGCACACTTAGTGGCGAGATTGTATAGTGTTGCTGAAGTGTATGTTGAGGCTGTGGAGAAGTCCCACACAGGAGATAACTGGTCAACATTAGATATTCTGATTATATTGTATGGATATTTGGGGAAGAGGAAGGAGCTAGAAGTAACATGGGGCATTGTGCAGGAATTCCCTCGTGTTCGGCATAAAAGTTACTTGCTTGCAATTGAAGCATTTGGCAGAATGGGGCAAATTAATCGAGCTGAAGAGCTCTGGCTAGAGCTGAAGTCAACAAAAGGCTTTAAATCAACAGAACAGTTTAATTCCATGTTATCTGTGTACTGCAATCATGGGCTTATAAAAAAAGCAACTAGAATCTTTAGGGAAATGGAGAGCAATGGGTGCAAACCAAATGCAATCACTTACAGGAATCTTGCTTTAGGATGTTTAAAAGCTGAGCTGGTGGATGAAGCATTGAAGACCCTAGCTAAAGGTGCAAACATGACAACAAGCAAAAGAGTAAGGAATTCAATCCCATGGCTGGAGACCACTCTTTCAATTGTTGAAGGTTTTGCAGAAAAAGGTGATGTGGGTAATGCTGAGAAGTTTTTTGAAGAACTTAAGAGAGCAAAGTATGCAAGATATACTTTTGTGTATAATACTTTAGTAAGGGGCTATGTGAAGGCCAAAATTTATAATCCACAACTTTTGAGAAGGATGGTTTTGGATGGTGCTAAGCCAGACTCGGAGACATATAGTCTGATAAAACTTGTTGAGCAGTTTCGAACTTGATTCTTCAATGGTTCCTCAAATGTGCTACACAGCACGTATTTGATACTCCTAAACTTGATGGTGATGGTGTGAGTAGAAAGGGGAAAGAAGATGAAATTTGTTCAGGTAATAGCATATGCAATGATAAAAGCATGTTCTACTATTCATGGACATGCTCCGAAACTTGCGTTTCCCACAATTTTTGTTCTGTCCTCGGTTTTCCTGCCCACTGCTAAGGCTAATGCATTTTCGTTTCTTTTACCGGTGGAGAGGACTGAGGAGAGTGGTTTTTGGTATTGTTGTTTGGCTTCCAAAGAATGATAATGAGGATCAATTCTCTGCCACAGCTGGCCATCGTGGTCTTGCTTGGAGATTGTTCTTGTTCTATAACTAACGAGCATCACTGATGTTGGCCTTGTGGTGACATATATAGACAGCACAAACTGGATATCTATATATATAGATATCCAGTTTGTGCTGTCTATATATGTCACCACAAGGCCAACATCAGTGATGCTCGTTAGTTATAGAACAAGAACAATCTCCAAGCAAGACCACGATGGCCAGCTGTGGCAGAGAATTGATCCTCATTATCATTCTTTGGAAGCCAAACAACAATACCAAAAACCACTCTCCTCAGTCCTCTCCACCGGTAAAAGAAACGAAAATGCATTAGCCTTAGCAGTGGGCAGGAAAACCGAGGACAGAACAAAAATTGTGGGAAACGCAAGTTTCGGAGCATGTCCATGAATAGTAGAACATGCTTTTATCATTGCATATGCTATTACCTGAACAAATTTCATCTTCTTTCCCCTTTCTACTCACACCATCACCATCAAGTTTAGGAGTATCAAATACGTGCTGTGTAGCACATTTGAGGAACCATTGAAGAATCAAGTTCGAAACTGCTCAACAAGTTTTATCAGACTATATGTCTCCGAGTCTGGCTTAGCACCATCCAAAACCATCCTTCTCAAAAGTTGTGGATTATAAATTTTGGCCTTCACATAGCCCCTTACTAAAGTATTATACACAAAAGTATATCTTGCATACTTTGCTCTCTTAAGTTCTTCAAAAAACTTCTCAGCATTACCCACATCACCTTTTTCTGCAAAACCTTCAACAATTGAAAGAGTGGTCTCCAGCCATGGGATTGAATTCCTTACTCTTTTGCTTGTTGTCATGTTTGCACCTTTAGCTAGGGTCTTCAATGCTTCATCCACCAGCTCAGCTTTTAAACATCCTAAAGCAAGATTCCTGTAAGTGATTGCATTTGGTTTGCACCCATTGCTCTCCATTTCCCTAAAGATTCTAGTTGCTTTTTTTATAAGCCCATGATTGCAGTACACAGATAACATGGAATTAAACTGTTCTGTTGATTTAAAGCCTTTTGTTGACTTCAGCTCTAGCCAGAGCTCTTCAGCTCGATTAATTTGCCCCATTCTGCCAAATGCTTCAATTGCAAGCAAGTAACTTTTATGCCGAACACGAGGGAATTCCTGCACAATGCCCCATGTTACTTCTAGCTCCTTCCTCTTCCCCAAATATCCATACAATATAATCAGAATATCTAATGTTGACCAGTTATCTCCTGTGTGGGACTTCTCCACAGCCTCAACATACACTTCAGCAACACTATACAATCTCGCCACTAAGTGTGCAGTAGCTAGTATGCAGAAAGTTATTTCATTTGGCTCAACTTTCAATTGCTTCATTTTGCTGAATACTTCCATCAATCGATCAATATTGTGTTCATTTGCTTCAATTTTCATCAGGATGTTGTACGTAGAGACATGAGGAACCACCTTATCAGCCTTCATTTGAGCAAGAATCTTTGGGATCATTTTCCTGCTACTAGAGGTTGAATGGAGTATTATGAGGCGATTGAAAATTAAATATGATATGGGATGACCAAGTTCCCTCATTTTCTTCATATAGTCAAGTGAAAGCCTAATAGCACCTTTCTCCAAGCATGCAATTACAAGATTGTTATACAGCAACTCATTCTGGAACTCAAGAGGGACACATCTGAAAAGCTTTTCCCCATGTGATATCCCATGAACTTTTATAGTGAACTCCAGTAGGTAAGAGTAGTCAAGCTCCTTCGGTCTGTAAGGTCTTTCCCTGATCACCCATTCCATTACCTGCGAAAGGATACACAATATGCACTTAAATGCATAAACATTATCCTGAAATAATTGCTTTTCTAAATAAACTAATGAAGACTACATCAATAATCAAAGAAACCATGAAAGAAACAAATATTACAAAACAGAAACATTGAATATTTAATTTGTAAGAGAAAAGGTGACGAGAGTACACTTTTACCATGCTTCAACTTTCACTCATGAAAGAAGATACTCAAAACAATTAAATTATAGGCTCTTCACCATGTACATCCTCAAACATATTCTGTAAATAATTGAGCTATACATGGAAGATGAGTTAGTACTTATGTTTGAAAATACAACGACCTAACATTCACAAATAAAGTTGCTTTATCATATCCTATTCACTCACCTAGGCATCCTAGTCATACTTCTCTGCTTGTCAATAATTTAAACAATATCCACCATAACATTACTTTTACTCTCTAACATAACGACACTATAAGGAGGCTAACCTCAAGAGCACGTTTGTTCAAATTAAGCTTCCTCAACCTGTTAATGGTATGGAAAGTGTCACCTTGATGAATGGGATGCCCCTCGCCCATCCAGCTCTGAAAGGCAGACCCAACTGGTTCTCCTCTAGGAAGCTTCTCAATTATCAAAGACAAACACTTGAGTCCTTGTTCTTTTGCTTGGAGAATTTTGTTGACGAACTTGTCATTTGTCATGGTACAGAGAAACCTGAGAAAAAAAGGCAGTGGAAAGATAGTAAGTGAGGTGATTGAAACCACTTGATCAATTGCACGAAAGAATGTGGGTTGCTAAAGGCCTTAGCTCACTTTCTTTTTTGTCTTTCCCTGATACCTCTTACATCTAAAGCTATCTAAATATAAAGCAGAGTCAATCCACTAGGATTTGAGAATTTGACACATGGCAAATCTTTGAGAATGCAAACCCGACATGACAATAAGAACTCAATATGTGGATGATTTCAACATCATAAATACATATTTAAAAATAAATTATCCTGCTACTTAATTAGACAATATCAAACTAAAAAGGAGCCATTTTCAAATAATTAGCCAAATAATCTTGCAAATTAAAAAAAAAACAAAGGCCCTATGGAAGCAATAATAAGTAACCTTCAACTAATGTCAGGTTTAAGTTTTGAGGACCCATAATCATGCACTAAAGGTTCTAAGAACAAAGATAAAAAAGGAAATCATAAAATATGTAGGTAACCTTCTCCTTTGAAGATGAAGTTCAGTTTGAACAACACCACTGATAAAGCCAAAACCTCCATTTCCTCTCCTGTTAATACACATACATCTAAATAAGAATCTATTCCAGCAATTTATAGCGGATACCAAAAGATTTTATACAAGCACATGATATCAGACCAATTAAAGTATATATCTGAATTGAATCATGCAATATTTGAGTTAGCAGAATTTATGAAATTTTATTAAAAAAAGTCAAGCCAATCTCTTGGAAGACATCATGATGTAAGACAGGTAGAACAGATCTGAACAACAGTATAAACTTCAAATTTGGGGTGCTGGAATCCAGGAAAAAGCAGTTAAGATCTACAAATTAGTAAGCAGAACAAAGAATCACTCAAATTCCAAAAAATCAGTGCTATAGACTTTTAGAAATCACACCTAAGACTAACACTCGCTCATAAGAAGAAAGTATCACACTTGCAACTAAAAACTCACAATTCATAGAAGACAAGCACTCTCTACTTCCCCTCTCACAAATGACAATGTTTAACTTATTATAAAATTCTGCCAACTTAATCCCCGCATAAGGAGTCTTTGAATTCTACTGAAACATGGAAAAAAATAATACCTAAACTAATGCTTATTCACCAGGATACTATTTCCCAAATCGCAAGCCTTAAAAGCATATGAATTCACAAACTAAATATTTGAAAATACAATTAACAGGTACAAGTATAAGAGGGCGAGGTTCTAAAGTCTGGACTACCGATTACACTACAGTTTCAAGTTATTGCAACAATTACAGTTGATGAAGTAATAATTGCAGATATTGGGAAAATGCAACAATGGATCAGACTATAACCACAACATTACAACTGCAATTATGGTTGTAGTACTCAATTTTAAACCTGATAAGAGGGCATCAAAAGCTTTGGCTCCAAGATGCCAAAGGTAACATAAGTTATCCTTCCCAGGGCGCGCAAAATTAGGATTTTGGTTTAATTAAAAGGAAGGTAGAGTTATCTTCCTATCTATCGGGTTTCAAATCATGATAGGTCCATGGGTTTAGGGATTTGTAAATATTATGTTTTTTGATATACCAAAAGCAGAAAAGAGTATCCGAAGGTTATCTATTAATCATTAACCATAACTTAGTATTCAGGCAACAAGAAGCTTACAATGGAGAGCTAACAACTTCAGCTCCTCTAAGTACAGTTGGCCCAAAAGTATTTGGTACTAGTCTATTCTTCTTGTACATAGGAGCCACCAATTGAGCCTAGAAGAAAATTTTAATGCACCAAGAAAACAAAACACGAGCATATTTTATTAAAAAATGGTATCAAAATTCCGGAGAAGCTCGTGACTAATCTCAAATTTACCTGTAGCTTTGCCTCCTTTGTATGAGCAAGTGCGTTGAACATCTCTACCATGAGTCCCACACCGTCCAATACCAGTTTAATGAGACGCGCCTCCAAATGACGTTGAACTGAATTCACAAGCACAAAATCCATTTCCTCCTCTTCCTGTTTAAATTACAAGCAACTGATCTTGAAGGAAGTTAGGGTTTCGAAACGGGACACAGGCAGCATCGGCGATTTCTGTAGTCTAATTTTATGATAACTGATAAAATGCAGGAAAGTGAAGGAACAAGGCTACTACTATCGTGGAACAAAACAGGATTTGTCGGGCTAATTGCTAAGCCTTTTATTTCTAGATCTCATGACTCAGGTCCAATGTTTACTACCATCACTTTAATTTGGTTCACACCATTATATTTACAGTAAGAAAAAAGACTATTTTAAAACTATTTATAAAATATATGTAGTCGACATGCTCTTTTTTTATATATATAAATCAGTTATAAGACTAATATAAGAAAAATATATGTACATGGCTGGAGAGAGTTTAGTAACTCATCTCAATCCTATCAAGTAGAAACCCCTATACAAGAGTTCCCTGAAAAAAGGCTTCACAGATGGCAAAATACACTAATAACCTGACAGATGATACGCTTCGTGTGGATCCTAGTAGCCTAAAAAAGCATACATCAAATGGAAAATTCGGCAATGGCAATGTGCAGCAAGAGTCAATCTTGCAGTCCTTCATAGGAGATCTCTAATTGCTTCAGAGAACTACCGGCAGAATTCTCAGCTGGAAGTACCTAATCTCTCAATCATCCATTAAAGTTTGCTGCATGTCCTGGACTGTGCCTACCATTTTTGTGGAAAGTTGGGCCATGTCTACTTTGCTGTGTGCTTTGGTGGTTGGAATGGGGCATCCCCTTCTGGGTTATTCCTATCCATTGAGTTACACCTGCATTCTTCTGGTCTACCTTTAGCTTATGGCTAGTACTGATTCCCTTCCGAGTGCATAAATGTTGAGGTTTGAAAAACTACTCTTGATGGAATACGGTGAGTTGATGTTCAGCTTTTCTTTGCTTCTCTGAGTGTGGTTGGTGAGCTTCGGGGTGAGCACCTTCTGCCATCATTCTCCAAAATTTTCTTATGTTTACCTGAAACAGAAACTTCATAAAGGTTGTTAGTGATTAAAAAGAAAACTCTCCTACCTTTACCTTCCCTCGGTGTTTGCTCTGAGTTGTTCCTAGACAAAGGTGATCACTCTAGCTTTCAATCCATTCACCTCCAAAGCTTCATCTTTGAAAGTCCTGGCATTTATTTCTTTCCAAAGACAGTATACTGCAACTGAAAGGATGATTGGGAGGACAATGGGATTAATGGTTCTGAGATTTTGGGGATGGTTTAGCCAAGATGGGATGGTGTGGAGCTATCGTGGGAGGTTAAGATGGAAATAGGAGAGGCAATGAGCCCACACTGTTTTGGAGAAAGGGCAGTCAAAGAATAAATGGTCAATTGTTTCATTATCCTTAAGGCATAAGGAACAATGATTCGGTGTTTGAAGGAAAGGAAGTCTGTCTCTAGTTTGTAATTTGCTTAAAAAGGCCAACCATAAGATGAAGGAGCATTTTGGGCTGTTCCCCTTAAACCAAACTAGTGTACGCCAAGGGGTGGGTAAGGGGGGTCTTAAAAAGGTATAGGTTGAAGAATTGGTGTAGGCATGCTGGTTTGCTGACCCTGCTAACCACTCCAAACTATCTTGCTGAGAGCTATTCGGGTGATAAAGAATAGGTTCCAGGTTGCCTAGTGTATCAGCTATTAATACTTGCTAGCTCCACATGTTATTCCTGATCACCTCTAAAACTGTAGCTGTCATTTTCAATTCAGATCTATTAATGGCTCTTGGAGTAGAGAAATGCTTGATAATTCCTCTCGGGTGCCAAGGGTCCTACCAGAAGTTAGTAGAAGCTCCATTTCCTATCCTAAATCTAAATTGGTTCCCTAATTTGTCCCTCACTGATAACATTTTCCTCCAACTCCATGAGCTATTGTTGTTCGATTGGATACTACAAAAATTCCCCCTCCTGAAGATTATAGAGTGTACCCACTTCACCCAGAGTGCTTCATGGTCATGAAACAAAATCCAAAGCCTATTTCCTAACAATACAGTATTCCAGGTAGGAAAGTGTTTAATGTTGGGCCCCGATTCGTATTAAATTATTTTGAGGCATGGTTAAATTATTGTGAGGTTTAATTTGATAATTTTATG
>JAOSBL010000008.1:31554344-31564434 GCA_027568915.1 Erythroxylum roraimae
TCACTACCTTCGCGACGTTCGGGCTCGGATATCACAGATCGGTATCGGGCCGAGCCGAGCGGGGGTGGGGTGCTACACCATTCCTCCTTGGAACACCCCATATATTTTGCGCTACAAAATCTTGTTGGGTGGGGTTTCCTTTTTTCTATGGCATAGAACTTAAAAACTGTGTGTTTAGAGTTTAGCAATTCTTCTCACTTAATAACTGTGTGTTTAGAGTCTAGCAATTCTTCTCGATTAATAACTGGAGCTCAAATTATAGGAGCAGCAATTGAATGGCATAAACTCCTCCTTCAACATTGAATGACCATAGAGGAACCAATATGGAAGGAGTATATAGTAGCTCTCACACAAAGGTTTGAAGAGGAGGCTTTTGAAGAGCCAATAGGAGATTTTAAGGCATTATAATAGATAAGGAGTGTGTGAGACTATTATTCCTTATTCAACATGTACTCATTTCACCTCCAAATCACTAGACATATCTGGTGGGTTTCTCTTTAAAAGGGATGGAAGTTGAAACAGAGCTACCTATAAAACTGTTAAACCTTAAAACGCTACAACAAACTTACTCTTCAGCTAAAAGAATAAAAGGCTATAGACATGAATTATTTTCCAAACTATAAGCGAACTATTAAGTCACATGCTACTAGCTATAACCCTTTAACCATCTCATCTCCTTACAATATACAATATGTTAACCATTCAGAAGGTATCTTATCCACCCTTCAGAGAATGCAACCCAGACCACCCTTATAAACCTCCTGTAAAACTAACCAAGCAACACAGTCGTAAAGAGTTGAAGGAAAAAGAAAGGCCAAAAGATTATGCTTCTAGTGTGATAATAGGTACGTACCTAGCTATAGAAGTAAGAAGTAATAGAATGTGTTCCTTGTAGAAGATAAGGATTCTAAACTAGTGATAGAGGTGGAAAGCGAGGAAGTGGAGAAGGAACCTCCCCTCTTATCCTTGCAATCCATATTAGGGACTTATATAAGAAATTTTCATTAGATGAGAATGTTGGGGGTTGCATAGAGGGAATTTAAAACACAATCATAAATATTGGAAGTACACACAATTTTTTTGATGTGTTATTAATAAAAATAGGTGTTCATGATTGCTCTGAATTGATGAATCTTAATTTCACTATAGGGGGAGTACTTTTAGTTAGCTTATGAAAGTATCTATAAGAAGTTAGAATAACAATTTTAAGGGGTAGACTTCTCCTCTAACACTTTGATACTAGCCTTGAGAGGTTGTGATTTAGCCCTAGATGTTCAACAGCTCTCCACTCTTAACAACATCATATGGAACATTGGGGAGAAAACTATGACATTTATATGGGGTGGTAAGCTTATCAAGCTCAAAGCAGCTTAAAAAAATTACAAAGCAAGTATGATTATTTTTATTGAACTACTTGTATTGCACATTGCATTTAGCTAATGTTAAAAAATATAGGAGATGCTAGATACTTTCCCATCATTGATGAAACTCTGCTTAAAGTAAGAAAAGTTACTAAGTTCATCTATAATCGTGCATGGGTACTGAACTTGATGAGAAAGGGTTTCATCAATGGTAGGAGTTTATATCGTCCTACTATTACAAGATTTGCGAGTAATTTCTTATCAGTTCAATGTTTTGTTCTAATAAAGAAGGAACTGAAGCAAATGTTTACAAGCGATAAGTGAGTTGCATCTTAATATACTAGGTCTAATGCTAAATTGGAGTTTTCTACAATTATACTTGAAGATCATAAATTTTGGTCCTAATGTTAATTTGACATCTAAGTTTGTGAGCCTTTAGTAAGAATTCTTCTTCTAGATAATAGTGCTAAAAAGGCAAACAATGAATTATTTTTATGATGTCATAAAAAGGGCAGAGGAAGCAATCAAAAATAAGCTTTCTTTGTACACCTTATGTAGTAGTCAAGATATGAGAAAGACAACTTTACTCTCTGTTATTTGCTACTGGGGCATTTTTTAATCCTAATATCTCTTTTAGACCAAGTTTGATAAAGAAAGTTGAAGTTAAAAGGAGAATGCTATTAACTATTACAACAATTATTGCTCATGAGATGATGCAAAATCTTTTAAGCTCACAAATGGAGGTTTATATGGATGCTTCTGGTGATTATGGGATGCTCATTGCTATTCGTCAAAGAAACAAACTTAATCATGATATATATTTTTCACTTTTATTACTTGTAAGAAATTAATCGTCACTTTATTTTGTTTATAAGATTACTTTTTTTGTCTTATATTTGCTTAATGATTTGCAATTCTGAAATACCAGTTCCGAATTAGTCTTACTAAGCAATTGCAATTCAAATTCTGAGTGAATGTACGAGTGCAATAGAGTATGAAGGGAATTTAAGTACATTTGAATTCAGCCATTCTAAAAAAAGGAATAGATTGGAACACAAATGATTGAATGACTTGATCTTTATTTGATACAGTTTAATACTTCCAGAAAAGTATATTATTTTTATTATTAAGTTAAATGTAATTTTTTTGTAATTTTTAATAATTCAATTTTATTTGTTTACTAAGACTCTTAATAGAACTTGTAGTTTTGTAGATCTAATTTGCCTTAACTATATCGACTTTTTAGCATATTGAGTTTCTGAAGAACCAAGTTTGATCATGAGAATGACTTAGAATATAATCTTGGATAAGAAAGTATTCACATGCCATTTGGTGCAATAAATTTAAATGATAGTGATGATGAGACTCCTCTCAATGATGAAAATTTATACCAAATGAGAATTATGGTCAATACAATTTGAGCAAATATTAGATTGAATAAAGTTCCAGTTTTTCATTTCATCTCTTCTTCTAATTCACTTGTATTTGATGCATATTTTAAATTTTAGCGATGCAATATAAATATAAACTTTAAAATATCAAGTTTTACTTCTGCTTAGTTTTGTTCTTTGACACGAACTCTTATTGAAATATTTATAGAGTCATAGAATTTTATTATTCCTTTTATTTGATGTTTTGATGAAATTATTTTTTATTATATGATAAAATTATAATATTTTAAATACTTTATATTATCCTTAATTTTATATATGTATCATAATTAAACAATCTTTTTTGTATTAATTATGTTTATTGTTTGTAAGTAAAATATATGAAAAAGTAATATTAATAGAAATAAAGCCATAGTTGTTATTTCAATTTTTTATTATAATTTTTAGAGACATGGTTAATGTAAAATTAAAAAATATACATCACATTAAACTATTTTATAATTTTAAATTTTCAAAAATTATTTTATAATTTTTTAAAATTACTCAAAACCATACTTAGTAGTAAGCGATATGTATCGTACTAAAAAGAAATTTGGTATTATGCAATATTCATAATATTGATTAAGACGACGAATATTGCAATAAAGAATAGAAACTTTAATACGAAATGTTGTGGGCCCAGTTCTTATCAGAAACCGAGGGTTGTGAAATATGAATCTAAAGGCGACGACTCTTCTTTTCGGAGATTAACTATAAAATATATAAATAGATAAATAATTAAAATAAAGTACACATGCCCTGCCTGCCGTCTGATCGATCACGTGGAGGTGGACCCCACATTAGGCATCGACAATTCCAAAGATTCAACCCTCGCAAAAGCAATATAAGGGTAAATATATTCCCAGCAAAGCAATCTGTTATCTGTGACCAAAGCCTCTTAACTTTGTCGTCTGTAGTCTGTAGTCTGTACTAAACTACGAAACGCAGCTAATCATGGCCAGAAAGTTCTTCGTCGGCGGCAACTGGAAATGTGTATGTCATCTCTTCCATCTCCTCTCCGTATCCTAACTCAGTTTTATTTGCTCCTCTTTTTCGGTTTCTTCTTACAACAAATTCGGATTTCGCTACTGAGTTGTTCGGATCTCTTTAGTCTATATATATATATATATGTACTTAGTTAACGATCTTTTGATTTTTTTCTTCGGCGGTTTTTCTTGTTTTGTGTCAGATCTAGACCTTTCTACTCGAGAATAGTAGTTTCTATTTTTTGATTGGCTTCATCCTTTTTTTTGTTTGTTGAGAATATAGATGCAATCATAAAATCGGATTATGTTTATTGTGTTAGGGAAAGAGAACAAAAGACAAAAGAACGTTTTTGTGATAGGTTTGGAGTTTGATCATTTCTTATTTTTGTTGCAGAACGGAACCAACGAGGAGGTGAAGAAGATCGTCACCACCTTGAACGAAGCTGAAGTTCCTTCTCAGGATGTTGTCGGTATGATTTGTTTTTATCCTTTTTCTTTTTCAGATCGTCAAATTAAGTGTCCTATTTGTGTTTTTATGCTTTTCACGATCTCTATGCTTTTATTGTGTTTGGTTAATGTTGAGCTTGAGTTGGAATAGCCGTAGCTTGCACATTCAGATACAGTGCCATGACTTTGTTACTTGTTAGTTACATAGATTCAAATTGCTTGGGACTTTCTTGTGTAGAGAGAATAGTGGTTTGAATATATTATTGTTATGTTTGAATCACTCAATTTCAAGTATCGCAAAATTTTCTGCTGCGTCATGTTTTTTTTTTGAAATTTTCCACAGGCATCTTCAGTTTTGAATTTCAGCGATATTAGTGATATTTTCAAAGGCAAATGTTCGTGAAATTGAATTTTTAGTAGAGTCTGAAGTTTTGGAGCAATAAGAAGCTGTAATGGAAGATTCTTATATTTGTTAGGCTTTTATGTGAATGTAATTTCTAAGCAACTAAATCAGCTTTACTTAAGACTTTGACTTGTGTTTATTTTATTTGTTGGTTTCAAAAAAATAAAAAATTAGTTCATTTAGTATACATAGTGATTTTTTGTCAAGTATCTGTTTGTGTATTAGTATTTCCTTTAGTCAATGTTTCATCTTTGTGTGTGTGTGCATGTTTGCACGAATTAGAACTTAATTTATGCTTCTGTTCTAATATTTGATGGCTGGATTGTCTTTCTTTTTTGTTACAGAGGTGGTTGTAAGCCCTCCGTTTGTATTTCTTCCTCTGGTAAAGAATTTGTTGAGATCTGACTTCCATGTTGCGGCACAAAACTGTTGGGTACGCAAAGGTGGTGCTTTTACTGGAGAGGTCAGGTATGCTTGAATATGATCTATCTCTGTTCCAGAGCTGAATATTCATGTTTTAGTTTTTTATTAGTTGGGAATATGTATTTTACTCTATGTTACTGATTGTTAGTTCACAAATAGTAAGTCAAATATTAGCAAGTGAGCTTTCTTATTTTGCTAAGATGTTGGACTTAATGTGTACCATTTTGCATTAGCTTCGCTGCTTTCTAGGTGCCTTTATTTCTTTATTTATGTTCACAATGTTTCTTATGGGACAGGCAAGTTCAAGTAAAAACAAGGCTATATAATCAATTCACAATAGCAATTACTTTAAAGAATGTTGATGCTTGGTTCCAAGTATTTGGTACTTTTAAGGGGACAAAAAATAAGCTGACAGTTTTTGCTCCTTTTTTCATATCATTATTGACCCTGTTTAATATACTGGATAAGTCATTGGTTTATATCTCCAATATTTGGGATGTATCTTTTATGCACAGTGCTGAGATGCTGGTGAACTTGGACATCCCATGGGTTATTCTCGGCCATTCTGAAAGAAGAGCTCTTTTGAATGAGTCAAATGAGGTAGGCTTTGTCACATTAGAGTAGGCACACTTTATTTCCTATAGATAAATGCTCATTAGCAAATTCATCTACTTCTTGTTATTCACTCTCGAGCCATCCTTTACGGTAATATTTATCAAGTTTATTCACTCTGCTTATGTATTCAGTTTGTTGGAGATAAAGTTGCATATGCTCTTTCTCAAGGCTTGAAGGTGATTGCTTGTATTGGGGAGACACTAGAGCAGAGAGAATCCGGATCCACAATGGCCGTTGTTGCTGCACAAGCAAAAGCAATTGCAGGTACTTGAGCATTGTTGACATTCAAATTCCCCAACACCACAATTCTTGAATGCTATAAGCATTGCTACTGTTTGCTATAAGCATAGTCTAAGAAGATTTTTTATAGATTCTACCTTGCATTAGTAGATAACTGGCTTTCCTTCTCTATGGGTACTCTTGGAAGTGTTGTCCATATATGACAGAGAATTGACTAATCTACTTCTTCCCAGTTCCCTTTTACTCGTATTTTTAGTGATATGTTATTCCCCTATGCAGATAAAATAACTAACTGGGCAAATATCGTTTTGGCTTATGAGCCAGTCTGGGCCATTGGTACTGGAAAGGTTGCAACTCCTGCTCAGGCACAAGAAGTAAGTATGAAGTTCCTTATTGCTGCAAACTTGTACTACTCCTCTTCAATTAAGTATGAAGTTCCTTATTGCTGCAAACTTGTACTACTCCTCTTCAATTCTGTGGGGTAATGCGTATCTTGTTTTTTGTGAGCTCAGATTTGTGTGCATATGTGTTGTAGTGCCATCCATGTGAGCACATTGCATTTTAATGAAACCTGTAGTTTTGTCACTTAAATGCATGGACACGCACACATTCTCTTTCTTTCATTTTTCTAATTATCTGGTCAAGAGATACATGCATAACTTGATTTTTCCGTTATCTGGTGTAGACAACTCTATTTAACATTTTTACCAAGATTTGTTGGATTCATATAACAGGTCCATGCTGAGTTGAGGAAATGGCTTTATGACAATGTTGGTGCTGAGGTGGCTTCATCAACTAGAATTATCTATGGAGGTATATTTTATTAGATGGTACCACAGTCACATACTTTGCTTTCAGAAGTTTCCAAATCCTTATCTTCTCCTCTGGGTAAGGTTGCTTGGTGACAAATTCTTCTTTCTAATCGAACTCTGGCAAACTGTAGGATCCGTAAATGGAGCAAACTGCAAGGAGTTGGCCGGACAAGCAGATGTTGATGGATTTTTGGTTGGTGGAGCTTCTTTGAAGGTGGATGTCTTATTCATAACAACTTTTGACTTTCTTGTTTGCTTTCTACCTCCCACAGTGGTGGCTCACTCTTACTATGTTTTTCCTATGTTAGCCGGAGTTCGTTGACATCATCAAGTCTGCAACAGTGAAGAAATGATCAGTGAACATCCGTCCCTTTAGTCACTTGTTTGAATGTTAAATTGTTTGACTTAGGTTGTGTCCACCGTCTGTTTATCCTGCACTCCCTTATCCAATTACACTGGCTAAGTGTAGAATAAATCAGAAATGTTCTGAGATGAGATGCCAATTTTTGCTTGCTATGGTTCATTCCTAGCTTTAGGTTTTGCGTGTACGAGGGTTTGAATTATTGTATGAAGTTTTTGTCAGAGCTCCTTATCACTTTATGTACAAGAAGCCCTCCCTTCCACTGCCTGCTATTGAATCCGAAGAACCTCTTGAATAAGCCTTTCTTTTTCCCTACCGATAGACATGCAAGATTTTTTTGTATCTAAACTAATTCCACTAATGCTTAAGAACGACAGAGCTAGCTGTTTAAAATTTGAACTATTCACTGTTTTCGGATACCGAGTGGCAAAACTGGGCCGATACCGAGTTCCGTCCCCGCTAAGAACAATTCTTCGGTTATAGTAAACCGCCATCAGGATGGGTAAAACTAAACACAGATGGTGCATGCAATTGCGCTTAGTTTTCAGCTATAGCTGGTAGTCTTATACGAGATACAAAGGTAATTGGCTTGTAGACTTCACACAGAAACTAGGATGGTGCATTGCGTTGTCTATAGAACTCTAAGGAGTTTTTACAGGACTCTTGCTCGCCTAAGGCCTGAGCTTTCATTGGATAGAACTGAAAGTGAATTTGCCCGCTGTGTACAAGATTATCTCTTCCTTGGACACCTGCTTTCAGGCGCTCAATCTTATAATCACGGGTATTCACGAAATGTTCACCTGGAACTGGTCTGTTGTTTATCGATATGTATACCGAGAGAGTAAAAGATGTGCAGACTTGCTTGTCGCCTAGGCAAAACATTTTGAAATTGGTCACATATTTTGATGCTACACCTATCGGGTGTCAATATATCCTATTAGAGGAAATGTCGAGAAATTCTCCATATTTGTTTTATAAAATTAATCTGAGTGTTCTAATTGAAATGTCTGGTTAGTTTTAAGCTATCATGAATGATCAAGGTTTTCCCTCACAGGCATGGGGTATAAGGATTAGAGAATCCGGCTTACTATGATTTTTGTCAACATTCCTTTCGACATCTTCATTACTTACAAGTCCAATTTGTCAACGATAACACCACATATTTTCCCTTTTTCATTTTTCCAGCGGGGGAGTCACAGACTTGAGGTTAAAGATTGTGATTTAAAGCAATAACACGTAAAACGTTTGTCCTATTTCATGACTTCACCAACTATTCTTCTTTTCCAAGTGTTAACTTTAATTTTACTTGGTAAGCATCGCATGTATGTTAAATATTGATTCCTATAACCGGATTTGTCTTTATGTGCTCCGAATCACGTGGATTGAGCTGTTGCTTTAAAGCGACATGCAAGTGGGTGTGCTTGCTTTATAAAAAATCCAACAGATTAATCATTGCTCCTACTCTTTTCTTTTATCTTCTATACATACATACGCCTTTCCTTTTTCAACCGACTTCCAACTTATAACCCAATGCTTTTTCTGGTAATCATATATTGCTTTGATTTATTAGTTTCTCCTTAGCCATCATTAGCATGAGAGAAAGTTCTCAGAAGTGGACTTAGCAAGGGTTGGGTGTACACTCATTGTTCACTTTATTCCTAGTGTCGCCCCCTTCTCTAGCTACTTTCTCCTTTCACTTCCAACTTCCTATTAACTGGTACACACTTTGTTTTTCCAGTTGACTTTCTGGGCGAGCAGATGTCAAAGAACGCAAAAGGAGGATAAACTTCAATCCAAGTTGGTGTACAGTATAAGGATATTGTCATGGAAGAGGCACAACACCACGTGATGTGCAATATGATGCTCCTGGAAAACATATCATAGTGTAGCTCGTGCATCATGCACATATTTTATATGTTAATGTGCTGTTTTTAATAAATCAACGTCAACAGTAAAGAGGAAAAAGGCAAACTTACACGAGTGTCTAGTGATGACAACTTTGCAAGAGTACATTTGTGTTAAATAGCTTCAAATCTTTTTACCGTTTCCTCCATCAATGACTGATAAAGATTCCATCAAGCCAGGTTCTGCTTGACATATTATCCATTTGTATGTAAGAGTTAAGGGATATTAAGATTCCAGCGTTGATCATTCAAATCTGTACTTCCAGTCATTCTAACTTTCATTATGTCATTTAGCGTACATTTAAAGAGACGATTTGTCTTTGAATGTGGCAATTAAGAATCAATTTCTACAAATATCAGTAACCCCTCACATATACAATTGTTGACAGGTAAGCTTCCAATATTGATAACTTTTCAGTAGACAAAAAGCGGCTCAGATCACATGTTCCAAAAGCTTGCGCTCATTGGACAGATGGATCCCAATAGGAACAGAGTGACAATTGACTGACAAAGGCTTTTAAGAAACTGGTAATTTTTTGCCGACAAAAAGAACATTATATGAAACTAGATTCTCTCACAATTAGGACCATCTTTTTGAGTGAAGAAGTTCCTTCGATCTAATAGGCTTTTAGTTTTTGAACAAAGTACGCATCAATCTCCTACACGTTGATCTTTAGAACAACAAACTGCAGTTTCAGAATTCTCTGTAGACAAATGACATAACAATTGCAAAAGACCTTAACTTTTATATATAGCTTTTATATTAGGTGTCCCCGTCACAGGCTTGATATGAGTCTGGTCCATACTAATCGGGATCTATTTTATTCTTGAACTTCGACCTATCAACTTAGATCATTTATTGAGCCACTTTATTATCTTTATCTAGATCAAATTATGTAACTTAACTAATAAGTTACTGAAAAATCGAAAAATACAATTAAATGTTGTCCAATTTTATGAGAAATGTCAAAAATATCCAACATTAACTACACGAGAAATATGAAATTTGATAAAGCTTTTGGGCAGGAAGTCTCAGGAACTTGTAATGTCTCACAGTTATGATCCTTAATCCCACGTTGATACATCTTCAATCCCACATTGATACGAT
>JAOSBL010000008.1:31592585-31616891 GCA_027568915.1 Erythroxylum roraimae
ATATTAATAATATTAAAAAATAAAAAAATAAAAAAAATAAAAAAAATAAAAAATTAATTGAACCAGTGGTCGGACCGGACCGGTCTGACCGATCAATTGACCGATTTTGACTGGTTCAGATTGGATCAACTAGAAACTGAATTTTTAGGATAAACCGGACCAGATAGCCGACCGGTCACTGGTCAAACCGATCGAACCGACCGATCTGATCCGCTCTCCAAAACAGAGCCAGTAACAGTCGAGCATTTCAAAAGCGGTTCTCAGACCAATGGCCAGTCCAAGTTGGCCTTTCAAGTTTCAACTTATAAGTAGATAGAAAGGTCTCTCACTGGCATTGTCCAACTCCCAATCTTATCAAAATCTACGACATTCTCCTAATGTTATTCCCTTTGGAATTTCTCAAATATAACTAGCTAATAAATAAACACACTGTGGATAAGTTGGGTAATTTATTTTACAAAAAAATTGATAACTACTATTTTTAAATTTGTCATAAATGTAATAATTCATAAATCACGCACTTTAAATAAATTATTTAATAAGACAATAACTCAAATACGATCTAACAATTTATATATTTAATATATTTTTATTCTATTTTAAGTGAATTACAATTTTTTTTTGTAACAAATCAAACGTGCAATTTTATAAAATGAGAGGCTCTTGGAGAAGATTGAGACTAATGAAATATTCCATTGAGGCAACACATCAATTCAAGAATTAAATAACAAGGACATGAGATCACACGAATGGGTCAACTTGGCGTAAGGGTTTTAGTTGGGCTGATGAATCTAATATCGTCATTATTACGTAAGATCTGAGAGGTTTAATAGTATGCAATTTTAAGTAGAATTTGAGAGATTTGATAGTACACAATCTTATTTTTATATAATAAAGAGACTATTAACCCAAGGGGTGTGGTTGAGTGGCAAGGACTCATTCATCTTTAATCAAAAGTCAGGGGTTCGATCCTTGGCTTTGGGTATGAAGCAGCCTTAAATCCTTAGGCCAGCTGTCTCATCTTGTGAGGTGCCTACAAATTAGCGAGGAGATTAGTAACTGGATCCGCCGGTGAATACCCTGGTAAAAGATAAAAAAAACAGAGACTATTTTAACAGACCTATATATAAACGTGACAATAAAAAAATTACGAAAGTGATGAATCTAATATGGTACCCATAAATAAAAACAATTTAAAACGACCCCATACTCTACTCTTTTGCTTATAGAGTTATAGTATCAAAGCCAAATGTTTAAAGACTCAGATCAGCAAGCCAAGCCAGCCATTTCGAGAAAGCATGGGTTGTTGGATTGTCTATGTACCTCAGTCGTATCCAACGGATACAAATTGTCCTACGGACTTATCTCTTCTCAAGACTATAAAGCGTTTTCCCAGACACGGAAAGGACTCCAAGGAGGACAAACAAAGCAAACCGCAGCTGGGACCATCCCACCATTAATACTACTCCTACTCTCCTCTGTATCCATTTGGTTGAGTAGTAGTAATCAAACCGTAGGACAAGAAGCAACCAAAGAGCCCCCCTTTTATGGTTTATTTCTCCCCTTTATTTTCGTTAAATCATTTCATCCTGTTACGTTCCTGGGATAGGAAAGCTGGAGGTGGGTTCCTGTATTCTTTGTGCAACGGTTTGAGGGTTGGTACTTATTTCTTCGTTGTTTATTTATTTGTTTTTCTTTTCTTTCCTCTTTCATATCAAAGTTGCCTTCAAAAGCAATCAACTTTGCTGGATAACACCTTTTGTTTTTGAAAAAGATGCTTTTTTTTCCCCTCCGGTACACCCCTAGATCTGCTCTTTTGCTAAACTCTTCTGACTTGTCCATTTGCAACTTAATTTGGAGCTCAGATTCCCATTTTTGTGATCTGTAGGAAGAGATTTCAGAGGGTAACATTTCCTACTTTGTATAACTTAATGGGGATTTGCTTGAGCGCCCAAATCAAAGCTGAGAGCCCATGCAACACAGGTAAAGCTACTTTTCTATACTTTCATTGAGACCCTTGTACTGTTATGCAATTGTTGTTCTAACACTTGAACTTCTAGGGCTTTTTATATTTTTCTGATATTGTTTTCTACCCCATCTCTCTCTCTATCACTGTGTGGATGAATCAAAATCTTGAATTTCAGGCCACTATGAAAAGCATCATTGAGAGGACTTGATTGTTTTTCCTTTTTCCTGTTAACAATTAACTTGCTATCATTTCTGTTGAGAACTTCATCACGGCATCTTGAATACTTGTTATTTTCAGTTTGTTGACATGGTAGGTTTGCATGCTTATAAATTGTATGAAAGGAAATAGAAATACAATCCTTCTATCTTCAGATTCTGGGTTCGTTAACTTAATTCCAGCACAGCCAGACAGATGATATAACTGTATTTTCTATCATATGAAATAAATATGCAGCAAAATTGGGAATTTCACCCAGTTTTCCTTTTCCTTATCTTTTCACTATTGGCTTTGCAATAGTTGCTGGCTGTTGTTTTTTTTTCTTTTTTTTATGCTTTTGTTAGACTTGATGGCCTTTAAATGTCTTACTCATTGTGTATGCATATAATGAATATAATAAGTATGGAATTGATTTTTCTTGGGTCAATGACAGAGTGTAAATTCGTTGGCAATGTGTCTATGCTGGTTCAAATCCAGCTTGGCCCAATAATTAATCGATCCTCCATGTAATTATATGAAATGATATAATTCCTTTGATCTCCCGAAAAGTTTGATACGAAAAAACAGAAAACAAAATTCAAAATTTCCGACATATCTCTCCCTTTTATTTTTTTTTAATTTCCCCTAATTTTTTTTGTACACAAATTCTCATCTTACTAATGATCTAGAAAAAGAATAAAGATTAGGATTTTTAAGCATAAAGTCTAAGAAAAAGAATAAAGAATAATGAATCTAAGAAAAAGAATATAGAATAAAGAATAATGTAAGAATGATGTAAAAAAAAAAGATTCTTTTTTCATTAAAAGATTGATTATCAATCAATAGTATTTTGCATCTGCTTTCCTCCTACAGATGTTTATTGTTGTTTGGAGATGAGACGAAAATCTTTTCTTTGTTGGTGATGGCATTGTGCTTATGCAGAGCATATATATGCTTGTGTAGGGGCGAGTCCAAAGTATGTCAGTGCAGATGGAAATGATCATAGTGTAAGTAGCAAGGCGTCATCTGTTTCAGTGCCTCCAACACCTAGAAGTGAGGGTGACATACTAAAGTCCTCCAATGTGAAGAGCTTCGCCTTCTATGATTTGAAAATGGCGACAAGGAATTTCCGTCCTGATAGTGTCCTAGGAGAAGGTGGTTTTGGTTCAGTTTTTAAGGGATGGATTGATGAGCATTCATTAACTGCAACTAAGCCTGGGACTGGAATGGTTATTGCTGTGAAAAGGCTCAATCAGGAAAGTTTTCAAGGACATAAGGAGTGGTTGGTGAGTTCTTTTCCCTGCCTCCTGATTTTCGTTTTGGAAGATAATTGGACATGAAGAAACTGAATCCAAGTGAGCTTCTTCTTGCATGTGAAACTTGTTTTGGTAATGATATGGACCGTGAAGATGCCAGGATGATTTTGGTGGTATTGTGAAGTCTCTGCAGTCAAATTCTAGGATTTACCGTTCTTATTGTTTTGACCATTGGTTTAAAAATTACTTGTTGAACAGTTTGCTTCAATTAGCTGCATAGGTTAGCTTACTTTGCTTATATATTCTTTTCATCAGGCAGAAGTTAACTACCTTGGTCAGCTTTATCATCCGCATCTGGTGAAACTGATAGGTTATTGCTTGGAGGATGAACACCGGCTTTTAGTGTATGAATTCATGCCTCGAGGCAGCTTGGAAAACCACTTATTTAGGAGTGAGTTATTTCATGTTCAACTATTTATTTATTGAAGCCAAACAGCTCTGTTCAGCATTTTGAAACTAACTTTTATGTGTTGAAATACCAGGAGGTTCTTATTTCCACCCTCTTTCTTGGAATCTCCGCTTGAAGGTTGCACTTGGTGCTGCAAAGGGGCTGGCATTTCTTCACAGTGCTGAAACAAAAGTAATATATAGGGACTTCAAGACTTCCAATGTGTTGCTTGATTCAGTAAGTATGGTCTTTGAAATCTGACTTTCGTGCTTCCATGACGTGATTCTCTTTTATATTCTTGCAAATTGATTGCGTTCTCATCAGCTCTTGCAATCTCATCCATGATACACTTGCAGAACTACAATGCAAAGCTCTCTGATTTTGGATTGGCCAAGGATGGGCCAACTGGCGACAAAAGTCATGTATCTACTAGAGTTATGGGAACTTATGGATATGCTGCCCCAGAATATCTAGCAACAGGTATCCTCTCACATTCATCTAGATTGTCAAGCTTGGCACTTCTTATTGGGATTCGTTTTGTACATTCAGGTGTTCATCTTCTTAACTTATTTGACACGCTAACTCTGAACATCTTTCCACTTCGACCAGGTCATTTAACTGCCAAGAGTGATGTTTATAGCTATGGTGTTGTGTTGTTAGAAATGTTATCTGGTAGGAGAGCAGTTGATAAAAATAGACCATCTGGAGAACACAATCTTGTGGAATGGGCTAAACCATACCTGGCAAACAAACGAAAGATTTTTCGCATCCTAGACAGCCGTCTTGAAGGCCAGTATTCAGTGGATATTGCATTTAAGGCTGCTACACTTGCACTGCGTTGCATTTCCACAGAAGCCAAGTTCAGACCTACCATGGATGAGGTTGTGAAATTATTGGAGGAACTCCAAGATTCAAATGAATCTACCACCAATAACCAGACGAACAGTGTGCAAAGGGTCCGCAGACGGAGTGCAGATGATGCTATGAGCAGAAGGAACACTACCAATTATCCTCGGCCTTCTGGTTCCTCACTTTATGCCTGAAAATCAAAACCTGACCAAGGCTGCTTCTCTTTATGGCTAAGCAAACTGCAGTTATCTTGGAAACTCTGGCATCCACCAGCATTGTGGACATGGTTGTACAGTTGTTTTGCTGACTTGAGTTCCGAAGCAAGCACATAACAGCAGTTCGCAAAGTATTGTGTACGTATTCTACATTAACCTAAATGTTTGTGATACCTGGAGTCAGCTTTGAAATGAGAGATGCATCTGTATTAATAATTTCACGTTTCCTCCTATTTTTTCCACTCGGCGCTTCTTGTATTAGATGAAATATTGAGTTGTTTGATTTGATAAATACATGGATCCCTGTCCCTGGGGTCCTAGCCTAGATGGGTGTAACTAAATCATTCGCGAGGCATTTGGCTTAGTATAAGGGAAGAAAAATATGATCGGAGGTGGAAAATCTAGTGTTTAATATTTCAAGTATAACAATTTTGGTTATTATCAATCTGACTGCATGTCACATGTCCAGCGTTATAACTATAAAAGGTATGGTCACTATAGCAAAGAATGTCGTGTCAAAGCTTCAAATAAAAGAGTGAATCATGTTAAGGTAACAAAGAAAGAAAATAATGCAGGGACTTTGCTAATGACCAGTCATGCTGCCACCAAGTGGTTATTAGATACAGGCTGCATTATTTCCAATTTATCTGAGATGTTTCGAACAACAATAAACTTGGAGATAATTCCTCAATTGCAGTATTAGGAAAAGGAAAAGATTGGTATTCATTTAAAGGATGGATCGTTGAGTTATATTTCTGATGTGTTCTATGCTCTAGGAATTTGTCAGAATCTTCAAAGTGAGGGACAACTAGTAGAGAAAGGTTATAAATTCCAGTTAACAATCAAGGATGTATTATTAGTAATAAGAAGACAGGTTTGATAGCAAAAATGAATATGTCTAGAAATTATATGAAGCTTGCTTAATGGGAAAGGAGCCTCGGGATCCATTTCCTAAAGGGTATTCACAAAGAGCCACAAATCTGCTAGAAATTGTATACTCATATTTGTGTTATTTGGAGGTTCCTTTTTTTGGGATGTGATAGATACTTTATTACTTTCAATGATGATTTTAGTAGGAAAACTTGGGTTTATTTCTTAAAGCAGAAATTCGAAACATCGACACAATGAAGAATTTTATAGCATACGTTTAAAAACAACATAACTATGCATAAAAATTCTAAGAATAGATCATAAGACTAAATATATTGTGTGTGATGATTTTATAAGAAAGAATGAGATCAAGCATCAACTAACTATATGATATACACCTCAATAGAATAGAATTGCGGAGAGAAGAACACAACTGTCATGGATATAGTTAACAGCATGTTGTTTTGCAAGAAATTGCAAAAGAGTTTCTAGACGGAGGCAGTAGCTTATGATATTCATATCTTCTATAGGTGTCCAATTAAAAGAGTCCGTGATAAAACTCCTGAAAAAGCTTATAGTGGATAAAAACCAGATCTAAGCCAATTGAAGGTATTTAGGTGTATTGCTTAGGCTAAGTGCATCTTTGTGGGATATAGTCAAGTAATAAAAAGCTACAAGTTATATAATCCAATTACTAAAAAATTAATTAATAGTAGAGATGTTACATTTCATAGAGCTGTTACATTTCAAGAAGATGGAATATGGGAGGAGCAGCAAACTTTATTACCAGTGCCTATGATATCTACCCAAGATTATCAAATACCAAAAAAATGAACCTAGAGACTTCAGTAATCATATTCCTTCTCTTGTAAATTCTACTGAAATGTGAAGATATCCAAAACAAGAGCGCCAAATACCAGCTCACTTGAAGGATTATCTACGTGGAAAGGATATAAATCTAGATAATATTGATGAAGATGAAGTTTCTTATTACGCTTTCTTTATAAATGGAGATCCAATAACATTTAAAGAATTAACAAAATATAATAGATAGATTTGAGCTATGGATGAAGAAATTCATATCATTGAAAAGAATAAAACCTGGGAGCTAACATAACTTCCAAGAGGAAAGACAATTGGAGTTAAATAGGTATACAAACCAAAGTACAAAATTAGTAAAGATGTTGAAAGGTATACAACAAAGTTGATTGCCAAAGGATACGAGTAGAAACTTAGGATTGATTACTTTGAAGTATTTGCTCAAGTTGCCAAATTGGATACTATAAAGATGACATTTTTATAGCTGCTTAAAGAAGTTTGAAAAATTTTCAAATGGATGTCAAGTTAACTCTCTTGAATGGATTTCTTGAAGAGGAAATTTACATTGAACAACTGCCAAGTTATGTGAAATGAGGGAATGAAGATAAAGTTTATATATTGAATAAGGCACAGTATGGATTGAAGAAAGCACCACGAGCATGGTATACTCGTATTGATTCATATTTTTTGGCTAACAATTTTCAAGGACGTTCTTATGAGCATGCCTTATATGTGAAAACCAATAAGGCTGGAGATATCATGATATGTGAATACCAACAAAGATTGAGATATCATGATTGTTTGCTTATGCGTGGATGATATTATCTTCACTGGAAAAGCCTAAAGTTACTAGTAAATTTCATATAGGCAATGATTTCTCAGTTCGAGATGAAAAATTTGGGTCTGATGTCTTACTTCCTGGGTATTAAAGTAAAACAAATAGATCAAGGGATATTTTTTTCTGAAAAGATATTTTCAAGATATTTTAAAGAAATTATGGAAGCATCTAAATCGATATTGACTCCAATTGAAGAAAGATTGAAGCTTTACAAACATAGAAGTAGATGCGAGACACACTTCTATGTGACACACTTTAGAAGGTATATAGATGATGGAATCTTCTACTCAAATAGTAATGAGGTGGAGCTAGTTGGATATACTGATAACGATTAGGCTGGAGACACAAAAAACCAGAAAAGTGCCTCTTGTTATGTTTTTAATCTTGATTTAGGAGCATTTTGTTGACATCTAAGAAACATGTTATGGCCCTTTCAATGGCAAAAGTAGAATATATTGCACTAACAGATTGTGTAACCCAAGCAAATTGGTTATGGAGAATGCTTGGCGAATTACAATGTCAACAAGATGGTCCAACGAGAATTTTTTGTGATAATAAGTTGACTAAAAAAATTAGTTTTCCATAGTGGCAGCAAGCATATTGATATTAAGTATCATTATGTTTGTGATTTGCTAAAATAAAATGACATTTTCGTTAAGTTTTGTGACTCGCAGGATCAAGTTGTAGATATGTTTACAAAGCCTGTTGAAGACTAATTCAAAGTCAAATTCTTAGTTATGTGCAACGGTTACATGTATTTAATTGGTATTTGTTATCTGCATAAATTCTAGGCAGTTATAATTACAATAAATTCAGGCAGTTTTTGTTATCCTTGTAAGCCACTGAAAGCTTAATTGTTCTACAAGCACAAAAAGAAGCTTGGAATGATCTAAACGAGCTTAAGGGAGACTAATAAAGATTAAACTTGCTATGTCCAATACTTTAATCATATAAAAAATATGTTAGTGAACAACTGTTGTCATTAGTTGTCACATGTTTTGCTAGTTATCGAATTAATATAAAATTTGTCAAAGATATGTGTTGTCAAAAGTTTATGTTTGCATTAAAAAAGTGTGTTCAATAGATTTTATGAGTTATTTATTCAATCGAAACAACTTTTATGTTAAGCTACACCAGCAACCATTCGTTTTACTTCTTACTCTGCCTCTACCCCCACCTGATGTCCATAATGTATATAATATAGTGGAGTGTTGCAAGAGAAAAGAAGAATCCTCGGCTAGGAAGAACAAGGCTAAAAGAGAGGAAGAAGGACAATAAGCACAGAGAAAACAAATAGAGAGAGAGAGAGAGAGAGAGTTCCGTTTATATGATTTTTGTGTGACCCAAATTGAGATGCAATGGAAATTATAAACGTCTAATGTAATTAGACCAAGAGCGAACTATGCTAATTGGACTCCATTACAACTCCTACTTGGACTTATATAACAAGATACCTCATTCATCATGAAGAGAACCTCATATTGCAAGAGTCTTGTGTCCCATAGCTTAAGCCTTCTGTTTGAGTTGCTCCAGGAATAGAGAGTTCTAGCAGATGTCCTTTTCACCTCCTTCATTCCTGATTGAATAGTACCCTTTTTTTTTTCTTTTTCCAACATAGCTCTGATCTGTTCTGGCTTCAAATTCTTTGTTATTCTCCACAATTTCGTTGATATAATTCTCCATAAGCTTCTTGATAAGTTCCTCCCACGGTTATTCTCCCCTTTCTATACCGCTTGCAAATGTAATAATCATAGGGATTAGATGATATTGAGAATTTGAGATAGTCATACCCTCTTAAAAAATCCTCTCACATCCATCATAACTGGCGCTATGAACCTTCTTCAACTTCTCACTAGCAACCATAAACCTGGGAGAACCTCAACATTCTGGACAACATCAATCAAACAGAGTCTGTACCTTTGATTTGATATTTCCAAATGTAAATTTCCTGAGATAAGGTGCAAAACAAACTAATCCAATTTACAAATACTTTCTGATAATTGAGGAGACAGGACAAGTTGGGTCTCCACTTCTTGTCTAAAATCCTTATCATGTGCGTTCGCAAACAAATCAATAAAGAAGGTGCAGGACAAGCTCGCAAGAAAGAGACACAAAAGAGAGGAGAGGTCAATAGATATGACTCAATTTAAGTTAGAAATGGAGATTATAAACTTGTAATCTACTTGGACCAAGGGCAGACTATGTTAATTGGACTTCATGACAACTCAACACTTGGATTTATATAACAAGACTCAGCACATTCACCATTAGGAATTTAAGCTCCGAGCTATGACCATGTAATGTAATGGTTTACATTTAAGATCACTACTATCAATGACCATACAACTCTTTTTGACATAACTAATCCTCATCAGCTTCAGCTGCGGATATTTCAGAATCCAATTTGTTTATTAGCTGCTCACTGATATGTTTTGCCACAGAAATCATGTCAAGAACTACACTTGGATCGAGTCCTGCACCTCCTCGTTTGGTCAGGCCACAAATGTGTCCCTTCCTATTAACAGATACTGATACAGCAGAGCTCATCTGGGACTCCTCTTCTGTAGTAGCATCTACGATGTAGTTCTTTCCAACCTGCAAGGTAGACATGTTCAACATTTTACAATGAGGAGTGTTGCAATTGTCCAGAGCTCACAACGTCATCACCTTTGTCAAAGTAACTATGACAGGTACTGCAGATGTATCGAACTGTAGAAATTCTTCATCACTTATGTCAATCTCAGGTTGCTCATCTCCTGCTGCACCGCTAGCAACATTTACTCTTGGGATGCCTACATTGCTCAAAGCAGCCTTTGGGAACATCAGCAAGCATATTAGTGATTGATATTCCCTACAAAACTTTACTGAAAAACCAGAATATCTTCAAAAAGACGATAGTGCACTTGCATTTGTGAGAAAGGAATTCAAGCATGCAGATAGCTGAGCTAGGCATGCCCATGTACTAATTACTTGGAAGATGAGGCATTTATTTCATATCATTGGAAAAGCAATCCCATGTTCGCATATTCCCACCTAAATCTTAACTGAATGGAAAAAAAAAAAAACTGAGGTTCAAACAAATTACACTATGTACCTTGATGGCAGCACCAAGAGTATCTAATAGATTTCCATCTGAACTGATGACAAGGCTGTCGATATAAAGATCCCAGCAAATTTTCCCTTGAACAACTACTAGAGATGATAGATCAATCCCAGCCCCTGCAACAATTTTAATGCCTTTACTAATTGGCCTAGCAAACACCTAAAACGATAATAAATTGAGGAAATAAAAAAAGATTGCCTAAAAGGAAGTAAAGAGGAAAATAAATCCAGGGTCAACACAAACCTGCTCCACTTTTACCACCCAAGAGACAACACTCTAGAGCAGTTGAAAGTTCTGTTGACAATGCCTCTCCCCCTCTTCCCTGAATCAGATAAAATATCGAGGAAAATATGATGAGTCATTAAGAAAATTCAATTAGGCTTGACCATCTTCAGATGCACTAATAGATAAATATCTGGTGACAAGAATAAGGAAGCAAATATCTGGTGACAAGAAAAGGCAGCAAAATAAAAGGTAAAACTACATTTAAGTCTTGCATCCAATCCGGCCGACTATTATAAACTGTTAATATGGAGTTATACTTGGAAATCTAATATGCATGAATTATTTAAGGAGAAAAATGAGTGCCAACCCCTTTATCATGTCATTAACATTTTGGTCTTTAATTTGTAAAGCAATTTATCATTAAATCTTGACCATTGCAATCATCAAGAAACTGGAATCCCTCATTGCGCAAAATTAACAGAATAGACAGACTACAGAGTGACAGAAAGAATGACACTACCTCAAACATTGGTTCTGCAACTGGACTACAATCAACGAATATGGCAACCTTTCCCTTATCAGGCTGCAGCGCACTTGGCTTCCCTAGTTCAGCCTGCAATCAAACATAGAACATGATAATAAAAATTGTCAAAACCTTGAAGGAAGTAAACTGGGCAGCTAAATAGTATCTAGAAAGCAGAAGAGCATGTAGAGCACCTTCACACTGGCAATAACCTCTGTTGCACCCATTCTGATCCGTGCAGAGCCGTTTGCCTGCCACACAAGTAGATAACCAAAATAAAAGTAAAATAGATGGAGAACAGAAAAGGGGGACAAAAACAAAAACACACACACACACACAACTAGACAGCAACAGAACAAGAATTCAGTTACCTGAGGGATGACTCCTGTCTCAACAAAGATGGGTCTGTAAGCATCTCTCTTGCGACCATCAGAACGGATGTTTTGATCAATTCCACCCTGAATGAAACGTTTTTCTCCGACAGAAAGCCCTACCATTTCTTAAAAACTAAAAACACTGCCAACCATGAGGATCACATTAGTGATGTTCCAACAAAAATCACTCAGCAGATTAGTCAAAAGGTAATTTCTCAAGAAAAGAAACGAATTAAACAACAGTGAATTTCTTGTCTTTTTTATCTATCGTAAACATTAACACTTAAAATTGAGCATGCAATCATAAAAATCCAGAAACCAATAAGCTTATTCAGCAACTGAAGTCTCTCCGCCAACAAACATTTTAGTAGTTAAGTGAATTTGACAAATTGGGTACACAGCACTAACTACTAACCAACATAAAACTTACAACTTTAAGTGAAAAAAACAACAGTCAACCAGTAAACATCGTACAGAAACAAGTCCAAATGATTAAATTTACGTGTGGTTTACATACAACTAGGGTTTTGGGTTCCAGAATGTTCTATCCTGAGAGTTTGGTGCGGATTCTTTTCTTGTGATGACGGATCCATGGAAAAAAAGTTGTTTAACCTTTTCTAAAGTTGATTATATCATTATTTTTACTAATAATTAAAAACTCAAAAAATAAATGGTAAAAAATTTAAATTAATTAATATTTTAATTTAGTATATTTTAATAATTTTTATTATTAAAAATTAACTAATTTATTAATTAAATAATTTTTATAAACTGAAATAAATCAATTTATTTACGAATTTTCTTTTTCCTTTTTAAAGGGCAATGGTTTTAATTGATAAATAATGGAAAATAATACAAGGTAGACCAAAAAGTTAAGATGTATACTCTTTACACTCCTTACATAGAAATTGCATGAGCATCAAAGTCTGGTTTGTTATTTTAATGGATGAGATATGCAGGAAACCTTCTTCCTCAAAAGGCAAACGGCTTTGGTTATATTATTATTTTTACTAATAATTAAAAACTCAAAAAATAAATGGTAAAAAATTTAAATCAATTAATATTTTAATTTAGTATATTTTAATAATTTTTATTATTAAAAATGAGAAATTGCATGAGCATCAATTTGGGTTCTGTGTCTCTCTATGTTTATTAACAATAGAGAAAGCTAGTAAACATCCTGATTAATTCGAGTTATAAGCATCCTAGCTTTTTACAAAATCAAAGAAAGCTTCATTATATAATAAATTGATGAGATAAACAAAGCAAATATGTTGAAAGGGATGTGCAGCATGTTAATCATAAGTTTCATTTACTCTCCCAATTTGTTCCAGTTATCAAAGTAGAATGTTGATTTGCCATTCCCTATTGGACTCTTTAGGTCACTAAAGGAAAGAAGAATGATCAAATCATCTTGTAGAGCTGATTAAAGTTGGATGGAATGTAGATCAAATTCTGAATCCTATTTTTTATTTCATTTAGTTAAACCCCTATTTTAGGATTTTGAGGTAGTTGTTTATTTTTCCTACTCAGATTCTTGAACATAACTCATACGTTAATCTAATGCTTTTCTGTCTAGCACATCTCCAATATTTGATCACATGCTTAAACATGTTAAATGATGAAAGAAAGAAAATTGACATAAACATTAGTTTAAAGAAACATTATGCATAAGATAAATGTTACCTACAAATACAAATATTCTTATATAATATCACATACTCTTAACTGATTTTAAGAATAATTGTATTAAGATAAATACACCTACGATATCTTAAAAGAGAATAGAGAAGGTCTTTAGATCTGTTCAAGTTTAGTTCATTAAATCTAAATTATTGAAATAGATGAGGCATATATTACTGGGAAAAGAAGTAACAAAGACGTTGGTAGTTTTTGAGAGACTACCCCTCTCCTGGAGCCATACAAGGCACTAGCTTATTCCTGATTCTCCTGACCCCCCACAGCCTCAATTACCTTTTACATATATAGACTCGAGACTCATAACAGACATCATAACAACCCTGCCTCGTCATTCCTCTAACAAATAATAGGCTGGCCTATGGAAATTCTCGTAATCAACTGTATTGACAACAAACTCCAACAAAGGAATTGACTCAATAATTATTTGCTAAGAAAGCCACTTCTTGCTGATTCTTTTTGCCCTTCCTTGTATAAACAAACTTGATTTGGGGCATATCAGTCCAATCTGCAGAAACCTATGCAAATTGGTTTTTGATCTTCTTCATACATGCAGTTTTACCTTGCTTCATTTGATAAATGAATCTAATTGATTGTCTTTCGTATATTATGTGGGAATCATAATCTTTTAATCTTTTGTTGTTAGTTGATCTGTATATTTGCAACTCCTACCAACCTAGGACACAAAACTATGATCAACAGCCTTACTCAAAACTGAAATAAGAAAAAAAAATCAATTCTAAAACAAATTCAGGGAGATGACCCTATTGTTCTAATGACCAAAATACTTCTCCAATACCAACACAGTCCTCCCAACAACATCCAGGCATGAATATTTGCCCTAAAAGCATCCAGAACACTAGATAATGTGCAAACAACTTAAGAACTTTAAAGCTAGATGATTACCTCTAGATATTGCTCCACTGGAAAAGGCACCACAGCTGAAGGATCTTTTGAACCCTTAGGCAAAACAACCTGAAATGTAATAGTAATTTGCACTTTTAAATTTATCAATAGCTACGGATACAGGGCTATAGGAACAAAATTCATAAACATAAAGTGCAGCAATATGAAGTGAAGAGAGTGAAATAAATATTGGTGGCATTTAACTTTTATCTACAAATGGAATTAAAGGGATAGTCCAATTATATGATGTAGGAAAGCAGATAAAGAGGACTTATACATTGCACACTGCAAATAAGTTCCTTGAGAAGTTGAAGAAGAAGGGTTATGAAGTCCTCTAAATGGATTTCATACCCTAAAATTGCTAAAAATGAAATGGAACATAAACCTTAAATAAAATGCTAAAGATGAGAAAGTTCCTAAGCTTGATAGATAATAGTCAAGGCACTTGATTTTAATTTGATAATTGATGTAATTTAGAATTGCTTGAATCTCACTTGTCAGCTTTACACCTCCAAACGGTAAAGTATGGACTGCCAGCTGCACAATAAGTTTGTTACATAAATAAATGAAACAGAACTTAAAATTAAGAGGGCTACTCTTAAACAAAGAATGGTTTACAGAGCAATTTTTCCATTGGATTGCAAGTCACCAAAGGATCTACTCTGAACAACAAGCAAACTCATATCATACCATGTATTTAATTATAAGATTCTTAGAACTTCACTCAGATCACTCACAACAGAAAGGAAATGGTCTTCAACACAATTCGGTAATGTCTATATAAAAATTGAGCCTGTTGCCTGTACTACAAATATGCAAGTATCATCTATAATCACATCCTAATTGCTTACTGCAATCATGTTCAAGTTCCATGTTTTAGGATAATATCCTTTTCCACTGGGAAATTTTTTTAATTCTCCACCTTTTCCTTTCCCTACTTTTTTGACTCAATAGCTCAAAAACTATAGCAAAGGTAATTTGATAGTTGCTCTTACTAGTCAGTGAAGGTCTGCTTCTCACTTTGGTGTTTTTCCATGGCACCATGGTTTGGATGAGAAAATTCAGGTTCCATGGCACCAAAATTAGTGCATCTTATTTGATAGTTGACTCTTTCAGGTCGGGTTGGTATTACCTAGTACTTGTGCCAGCTTTTATCCAAGACTGACTTGACGAGTCTCTCTCTCTCTCTTTTTTTTTTTTGCATGTTGATTAGATTAAAAAATTTGAAATCTTTCCATGATTAATTTGGCTACACTCATAAAAGCTTCAGCACAACACGGTGACCTTCTGAAGATTACCATACCTTGGGGCTAAGCTAAGCTAAGTTAATCTAAGCCAACGCCAACACTTGTATGATTACACATACACAAGTATAGAAAACAGAGATATGGAATCAAACGGCCAAAAGGGAGTCATTTTATTCAAACTGACATTTGCCGACTCAGACTCTTCTGGAGATGGAAACTCATAGTGTACGACTCTATCCAAAGCTTGCTGTTCCTTTTTCCCAGACCAGCCAACAATACCATTAAGAAGCAACGGCAATTATTATCACCGTTTGAGGTCCAGCTAAGAAATCAAATAAAAATAGGGCAGGAAGGTGTCCTATTTTATGGGAAAGAAATCGAAAATATGGACGCTGCGTATAACTGAGATTCTAACTCCATTCTCTCCCTACCTCCCGCCTCCTCTCCTCGCGGGATGAGAATTCAGTCTTTTTTGTTTTAATTTTAAGCATTATGGATCATCTCCAGATCGGATTGCAGAAGAAGAAGCAATGTTTACTTTGTTAGGAAGCGAACTAGCTAGGTCAGCCAAGTTTCGTCATTTTTTCCCATAGCACGCATCAACACATTAACATCTTTCTTCCAGTCAAACGCAAAAGGTTAAGCACTAAAAAGGAAAAACTCAAGAAACAAAGAAATATAGATAGAGAGAAAGAAAATAGCATATAAAAAATTGCGATTTTCGGATATTGAAAATTCACCGCTGTATTTTAGAATATTGAATATATAAACATACCTTGACGAAATACGACGGAGAAGACGACCACAATGCCCGGAGACGCAGCAGCTCGATGGACAACACCCAGACGACGGACGACGAAGCTATGTGGAGGAGGAAGAACGACGGAGCAGAGATCTGGAGAAGAAAACAGCGCGCAGGCATTGAAAATGTGAAGTTAATAAACAACAATTACAAGGAACAATGAAAATGTGAAGTGACAAGGTAACAACCTAAAACATTTACCAAATCTGTTCCTCGACGACACTATTAAGAGACTCAACCCACTCGGGTGATTAGTGTCTCTACTGTTAGGAGACCCGAATAACTCAAGAGATAGTGAATAGAGGAGGTGATTGGTATCTGATGAGTGACAAGATATCTAATGAGTCCACTGGAGAGACTGTGAGAAAAGGAGGCGATTGAGGACTGACGACCAGTGACGAGTAGCTAAGAAAGTGAACAAGTCGACTGGACAAGCTCAAAGCAAGGCATACTAGAGTGGCACTGGCGAGAGACGGAGAGAGGCGTCGTGAATGAGAGTATCTAAAATAAAAAATTATGATCAAAATAACGTCGTTTCAAATCAAGTTAAATACCAGGTCAAATTTTAGGTTAGGTTTCTCTCAAACCCTAACTATTTTTCAATCGAACCTGACTTTGATAGGTTAAAATAGGTTTCGGTCAACCACTATCTAAGCCTATGTGTTATTTCCATATCTCATAAGTTTTTGTTGATTTGATTAGTGACCGATCGGTTATTCGATCCGGTTTATCCTAAAAAATCAGTTTCTAATTGATTCAGTTTGAACCGGTCAAAATCAGTCAATTGATCAATCGGACCGGTTCAGTCTGACCATTGGTTCAATTAATTTTTTATTTTTATTTTTTGTATTTTTTATTTTTTAATATTATTAATATTATATATAATTAAATATAATTATTGCATAATTATGTCGTCACACCGGTTCGATCAGTGGTTGAACCGGTCAAATCGGTAATCAATAAAACCTCCGGTTCAATGGCTGATCCGAGTTTCAAAACACTGTCATAAGTAATGGATAATTGGACCAGTCGATCCGCTCAAACCGGTAATCAGTGAAACCTCCGATTCAATGGCCGGTCCGAGTTTCAAAACACTGTCATAAGTAATGGATAATTTTTTTCCAGTCCAAGTTGGGTCGGCTTTTGACTTTCGTCATGCATCCTTAGACTTGAAATGGACCCAAACTTCACTGTTTAGATTGAGTCGAGCCCAAGAACAACAATCACTGTTTAGAAATTGCTAATATCGTAGAGTTACACTACTATACGAACTAGATGATACAATGAACATATCCATGATGGTGGAGTGGAAACTCAAAAGGAGGCATGCTAACCATTTTAGTATTTCTATTGTAAGTTCTTCGTCATAGAGCAACTTAGGGAGTAAAGAGAAAGATAGAGCTCCAAAGTCAAAATACGAAGTATTTGGAGGGAAGACATATAGCTTCACAATGTCCCAACAAGAGGGAGATGATAATAAGAGAGGATGAAGAGTATGTATCCATGAACGAAGAAGAAGTAGAGGGTGATATGACTAGAATGGAGGATATTGGTAATAGTGAGTTACTATAGATCTAAAGAGGGAATGTTATTGGTCACTAGGAGGGCACTGAGCATACATGTAATAGAGGATGAAGCTAGTGAGAAAAGAAAAATCTTTTTCCATATTAGATTTTATCAAGGATCAGGTGTGTAATATGATCATAAATAGAAAGAGTTGTTCTAATGAATTAGTTTTCTAAACTATATATTTTTTAAGATTTTGAAAGAAAGTACATTTTCAATGAAATTTTAAAAATCTACTTTACAAAAAATGTTAAAAGTCTTGGAAAACATATTATCAAATTAAGTTCTTGAAAAATACACTTCCATAAAGGGATCGATCCCCGGTAAGCCGTGCTCCTTGGGTTGGGAGGAACAACGATTCAACGTCCATTACAAATTTGTATTCTTAGGTTTGACAGGATCAGTGCAATAGTACCAGCTACCTTTAGGATCATAAAAATAAATTCACATACTTGGATGACAAAATCTTGGATTTGCCAATCGACTGGGTTGGACATCTTTGGGGCAGATAGTCGCTGCAAGAACACTCCTATACGTGGAAAGAGAAGCAAAGGACACTTGCAGAATGGTATCTAGCTTCTTCAACATGTACTGCATTCCAATAAACAACCACTGCGCAGCCTCTAGGGTAGAGTTACACGTTGCAGAGGAAAAGTGTGAGACGTGCCTTACAAAGGTTGTTCAATAGAGGGGTCCAAGAAACCTATATTTACAAGTATCTTTCAACAGAAAAAGATATAGTACTGTCTACTCGTTTATACTGCACGGATCCTATTTTTCACCTCCTTAAACTCAACCTCTTAATCAGGCTGTAACCAATTTCCTCACTAACCCAGGTCTCCAATTTCTCCAATCCAATTTCCCGATTGATCTGTTTCTCAAATTGACTATGTCTCTGAAGTCAATAACTTTCTTTAGGTAATTGTTTCCTTGCTTGGTTTCAGTCTCCCTACCAGTTTCATCCTCAACTTCTTCCGTTTCATTAATAACCTCGGTGTCATCCTCATCTTGAGTCAAAGTCTCATTAATGATGTTTTCCAGGATCTCCACCACATCACTCATTTTGGGGCGTGACTTGGGCTGTTTCCTTAAACACTTGTTCGCTAGTCCGGCTAGCTTCTGAGCTGATTTCATGCAATACTGTCCATCAAGTCGAGGGTCTACAATGAGGTGGAACTTCTTCCCGTCTGATACATATGGTCTTACCCATTCCAAAAGTTTCTGCTCACCACGAGGTAGGTTTCTTTCCAGTGCTCGTCTTCCTGTGATGATCTCATAAAGAACCACACCAAAGCTCCAAACATCGCTTTTTGCAGTCAGCCTGCCAGTGTGAACGTACTCTGGAGCCGCATATCCCACTGTGCCCACAACCTTTAAGAATGTAATGGGCAAATAAAAATACAGTAACTTGAGCTGCACAATCACAGAATTATGGATTTGCAATCCAAACGAAGGCTAGCAGTGATCATGAACCATCTGTTCTCTTATTTTAGCAGGAACTAAGATTGATAAAACAAAAGAAGTATTGATCATCTCATCCAAAACGCTATTTATATGTATATTTTTGTGTGTGTAACTTTGTAACAGTAGCAATTACCAATAACAAAAATGATATTGTTTGTTTGACAAACCGTTCCAAACAGCTTTATAAGTTTAGGTTGCATGAATAACACAGCTTACTGTTGTAGAAACATGGCCAAATCCTTCTGGAGGTCCCTGCCTAGCAAGTCCAAAGTCTGAAAGCTTTGCATTGAAGTCTTCATCAAGCAGAACATTGGACGCCTTAAAATCTCGGAATATTAACTGCACCACCGGATATACAAGTTTAAGAGGCAGAAAAATATACTGATATAAATTAAAAACTAAATCCCACACAAATTAAAGTGACCCGGACCTGAAAATCCATCTGCTCGTGGAGATAGGCCAACCCACGAGCTGCATCAAGAGCAATCTTTAATCTGGTCATCCAGGGTAAAGGAGTAGGCATACGAGCCAGAAGATGATCATCGAGGCTCTTATTATGCATAAGCTCATACACCAAAAGTCTTTGCATTCCTCTTTCATCATCTTCAGCACAGTAGCCCACTAACTTCACTAGATTTGGGTGTTTAACTACCCCTAACAAGTTCACTTCATTAATCCACTCCTTATGCCCCTGAAAATTAAACAAAAAGATGAATTTGGCCACAACAAATTAAAGACCAATTGAATTACTATCACTCGCTATTATTATTAACTAACAATAACAACAACAAGGACAAATGAAGTTATGCCTGCAAACCCTGTCGATTTAACTGCTTAATGGCAACGTGCATCTTGTCATTTTGATCTTTAACAACGCCTCTATAAACACACCCAAACCCTCCCTCCCCAATCAGCAAACCCCTGTTGAAGCCCCTGGTTGCCGATTTAAGCTCCGCGAAGGAGAAGACTCGCAGATCATTCCCTCTTCGCTGGCTCAGAAACTCGTAGAACCCCAACGAGTCCGACAAGTCCCGCGACGAGGGGCAATCGGAGTCAAAGTCGAAGCGCCGCGTGTCGTTTGTGCTGCTCGATGCAACGCTTAACGACCTGGCCCAAGACACCCTGGAGACTCTGGAAATGACGCTGCCGCCACCGGCGTCGTCGTCCCGGCGCTCCCCGTTGGTAAAGTGGAAACACTTCATTATTTTGCCGTTGGTTAGAACACCATTCAAGACTACACAAAGAACAAAGGATCGACTATAGAGAGATTTGTGAAAAAACTCGTTTCTCCTTCCCGTTCAACTACTAAAACTAATTCCTTAGTCTGACATGTGATATCATCTTAAACTAATAATATTTAATAATGCTCATAACTCTGGTCTTCATTTTAGATATAAATGCCCCAGTCCCGCTTTGTCTCCTTTGTTTTTTTTCTTTTCAAATTCTGAATTTTCAATGCTTGTTGGCTTGATCCTCTGGTCCTACCATTCACATAAATGGATGGTTGAGATGGATTAACACAGGATGTCTGCACATTTATTTACAATTTTATAATACCGTCGTACCGCTTTATATATAAGTCTACCGAAAGCAGCTTCTTTATTATATAAGGGTAAAGTTAGATATTATCGAATCTCTTCAAATCCAATAATTATTAAATTATTATTAAATGTTAAAAATAAATTTTATTAAATTATTTTAATATAATTTATTATTAAAATTCGGCGAAGAATAATCATATAAATTATTGTAATAATTTTAATAAAAATATTTAAAGTTAAACTGAAACAATGTTTTAGCTTTGAAACTTGACCGATTAAACTTGATTGATTAAATTTGCCACCACCCCTAATTTTATCTCATAGCCAATAGTATCTGTTCAATTTTGCCTTCAAGGGGGTGGTCGAGTTGGTAAAACAGGAGGCATAAGATCAAAAGATTCTGTGTTCGATTCTTTCTACCTGCATTCTCTTAATCGAATCTATCGTATAGAATTTGTCTAGTACTAAATACTCGATTGACGTAATTTATAGGTTATTGTGTCAAAATTTCAATAATGAAAATTCTTTGTCGAGAAATGTGACAATTCATCACATCTGACTCGAGACGAGGACAATTCATAAACGCAAAAATCAGCGTTGGAAAATTGGGACATATAAGCTGTCAAAATCAACGGTCATATACTTTTCATAAGTGGTCCATACGTAAGAAATTGAGTGAATTAAAAAGAAAATACAGCCACAGTCCAAATCGCACGGCAATAAAAAACACACATTCATAATTCCTATCCTACCTTTGACGTCAACACCTTGTGCATTAGAAAAACATAATGCAATGCAATGACTCCGTCAAGAGATGGCTTGAATACACAAAAGTAACTTGACTTGACTTGTAAATTAAGCAAACAACCTATAATTACCACATCTCCATTAAATAAGTGTTAAAATAAAAAGGTTGGCTGTTGTACCACTTACCGATACAAAGAACATGAGAGAATGTTGCCTTTATCCAGAATGTCACATCCGCGAATTCACTTTTAGATGCACTATTGGTCATGTCATCTTGTTTCAGTTTGGTTGAACCAACTTGAGCTAATATGATCAAATTATGTACAATCCCTGTTAGGTTCAGAAAGGTTACCCTATAAAGGATTGCTCATCAACTTCAACTGCTTCTCCAACGCTTGATCTTATTGTGGTTTAGTTATACCAATCGTTATTTACCTAACATATAATTCCCACTTACTATTTAGACCAGAGGAACAGCAACTTTAGTTCTGAATTCATCCATTGATAAGTATTTACATATTAAGACCCTAATTCTTAATCACTTCAAGAAATTAACGGAAAACTCTGCTCATACTAACTTTAATTGGCAAGAGCTTAGATGTTTCATCTAGGATTCTTTGAATTTCTTCAACTCCTTACCTAGTTTATCCATGAACAATTGAAGAGTGCTTTATATGTATCAATGGACTCCTCAAATTAGGCTTTTAATCTTTCAACAATCACTAGTCTATCGTACCTTACCTTAAGATTCAAGTATCTAGGCATTCCCATCTTAAACGAAAGGATTTCCTATAGTGAGTGTCAACCTCCGTTTGATGCGATTACGAAAAGAATTAATTATTGGAATAGTTACTTCCTCTCCTATATTGAAAGACTCTAGTTTATCACTTTTATATTGTTCCTGCCTCAAAAATTGGTAAGGATATTGAGAAATTACTAAGAAACTTCTTGTGGATGAGGGTTAAATAGAATCATCTAGGAGAAAAAGTTAAATTGACCGAGATTTGTTTACTAAAAGCTAAGGGTGGACTAGGGATAGTCTATATAAGAAATGCTAAAAAAATGCTTCTAGCTAGGAAAATATAGAAGCTTTTCACTAATCCTCAATTTGTATGGGTCAAATGGGCTCACAATTATATATCAAAGTATAAACTTCTAAAGCATTGTGATTAAACCCTCCAATTCTTGACCATTCAACCAATTTCTCAAGTTAAGGAAGGAAATGAACCAAGTTTTTAGGTTCAAAGATGGCAACGGAGCAAATACTTGGCTTTGATACGATTTTTAAAATAGATCAAGACTAGAACAATTAAAGTTAATTATCTCTCTTAAAGCTAAGTTAATAGAGTGATAATTTATAGGAACTGAAATCATAAAACTAGGACACTTGCTCTGATAATGGATAATTCTCCAACTTATTGTCTTCAGCCAAATGAAGAGGATACTAAGACCTTTACAAATAAGTCATGCCTACAATTATTCAACATCAACAAACCATAAGTACTTGGGTGGACGCAGATCTAGTTCCTTGATAGATCTACTAAGGCCTCCTTTGTACTCTAGTCAGGGCCGTTCCTATTGTTTTATAGGTCCTGGGCGAAATAAAAAAAAGCTGCAATAAATTGATAATATACTTAAGTATATATATTTGTATGAAACATAAATGACTTAATTTATAAGTTTACATGTTTGTTTTCTTTTTTTTTTCTTTTTTTCACTTCCAGACAAATGCTTTTTAGGCAACATAATATAAACCAATCATAACAAAGTTGGATTAGAAAAAGAACAAAAACACTTGTGTGGAACTAAAAGAAATATGCAGGTACAACCAAACTCTAATAGCTTCACAATATATCACAAAGATATATAAATAGTATTATATCTGTGATAGAGATAAAAAAATAAATAGCAAAATTTAATGTCTAATATTAAAAAAAAAAAAAAAACAAAGAGCAAATTTTAATGATAAAGAGACATTAATTTTAAAAAATACAAGAAATTAACATGCTTAGGAAATAAGCTAATATAATGTTCCAGTTAATGAAAAATTACAAATTAATTATAACATATTCAAATATTTAATAAGCTAAAAATACATTAAAAATCAGAAACTTTACCTTTACATTATACTCAGAACTCAGATGACAAAATCGAAAAAATTTTTGCTGCTAATTTTTGAATTGGAATACTTTAAATACATATATTGATGAAAATAAAAAATTAGAAGATAAAAATACACCAAAATAAATATTTCAAAATTATTTATAAGTATAAAAAGTTAACGTTTAATCTTGGAAGTTGCTTACGTTTATTACTCTTGAAAAATGAAAATATTAACAGCCTCACCAAAGATTTCCACCAACATTCTATCTATATTTATTACTACATTTAATACTCTTATGTCTTCGGCAATGACAAATAGCCCAATAAAGGAAGAAAAAATTGCAGAGAAGTAGAATAATAAAGCACATTTATTACAAGATAGTAACAAAGGTTCTAAGCATCTACTAGGAGTGAAAACAACTACCAAAACGTAACAATACATTATAATGGGAAGCAGAAGATCTACGCGAGGGGCCATTGAACAGCTGGAAAAGGCCCCGCCCCAGATTGTCAACGAAAGATGGAAAGAAAAGCAAATCAGTTTCGAG
>JAOSBL010000008.1:31634250-31649116 GCA_027568915.1 Erythroxylum roraimae
ATATGGAGTAGATGGTCACATGTGTGTTAGGTGTTTGAAATGTACTATAAATAGAAGGTTTGATGTAAGGAAGAGGGATGATTTTATAAGAATAATTCTTCTCTCCCAAATACTCTGAAATTTTGTTTCGGTTTTATAACACAACTAAATTTTTTAAAAAAAACTACGCAACAATTGCAATGGCGAGAAATCCAGCTTTTCATAGAAGAACGAAACATATTAACATCCATTTTTACTTCATCCGTGATTTGGTATGGCAAAAGATGAAATTGCAATGAGGTACTGTAGCCTTGAAGAACAAATGACTAATATTCTCACAAAGTCACTTTCGAAAGAGAAGTTTGTTTATTTCATATCATTGCTTTGAATTAAGGGAGAGCAATGATTCTAAGTTGAGTCAAAAAAACGTGTTTATAAATGAGTTCCTACTTTTTCTGTTTTCAGTTAAATACTGCTGAAGTATAGCTCAAGTTTTGGGGTTATGAATTAGTGCTCCTCGTAGGTAATTTTTGGTTATCAATAGCCTTGGGTGTGTTAGTGAGTTAATTAATTTTATGGATGTTTTCACCTGTTTAAAGGTTGCTTTCAATAATAAAATTATGTCACTTTTTGGCAAAGTGTATTTTGTATGTTAGTACCCAACAATAACATGTGATAATGTTAAAATATACAAAATTATATTACAGAAAGAAGATGATGTTTCCCAATTTCAAGGTTGAACAAAACAGCGAATGTCTTGCGTAAAAGTGAAGGTGTGAAAAGAAAAGACTTGTTATACATGAATTGATATGTTTGTCTTTACTTTATAAATTATTATTAACCAATTACTTTATAATTTTTTAAAAATATTTTTTAACCACCGCCACCCGCAAATCAGAGGTGTTTTCCATTTAGGAACAAAGAATCATATTTGACACAAAGCAGTCCATAGTCCAGGCCACATCTTCTTCCTATTTACGACACGGACATGTTATCCCATGGTGTATGAACATACGATGAGCAAGAGCAGCCATCACGAGGAATCATTAAACCTCTGGCCGTCCTGAATGGAGTTTTCACCGAGGTTGTTAGCCCCACAACGGAATCAAGTTAAAAGAGAAGAAAATTTGTGGAAAATGGGTACCCAAAGGTGTGCTTTTCTTTGGGTAGTAGGAATCCAAAGACCTTTAATATCAGCATAGGACGAGAACAAGAGAAGCAAGGTTCCGCTGCACGTACCACATGCAGGGAGAGCATGAAGAGAGTCAGCCCCACACCCCATGTGCAAGTTTGGTTAATGCGAATGCGCGCGGGCCGTCCTTTGAAAGTGATGTGACGCCGCATTTGGAGCTAGGAGCAAGATTTGTTTCTCCAAAAGAATTAAATATCATATTCTTTTCCGTCCTCTGTTCCCAGTTGGGTTGGATACAGTTTGTTTTTATCGGTCCGATTTGCCATTGCTGTCGCACTCGCAAACCAACTTCACTCTTCTGTTTGTCCCGTCTTTTTAATTTTTTAAAAAGACATCAATCAGAATTAAATGCCAGAATTGATGTGTTCAGTATTTAAGCAGCCTATAACAATTCACCTCAAATCTTTTGTTTCACTAGGATATTCTCTTCCTTATCCTTGACAAAACGTCGCAGAATGCGCATTTTGCGATGTTTTAAACACATTTTCAGAAAACGTTTCAGAATGTGCATTTCTGTGACGATGCACGTTTTGTTCTATTAAATTTTATTTATATGTTTGTGAGATTTATGATAAAAACATCGTAATCAAACTAGAAGATTTAATTTCATAAAAATTACTCTCTTATGACTAAAAATTTACAATTTTAAATTACGAAATCAGTCTTTTTGTAAAAATTATAAAAGAAAAGTTACGTATAATGATAACTTTTCTCAAATCTTAAAAAACCGAAATTCTTGTATACTAGTTACGTTAACTTTTTGATGATTTGGCATTTATTGCATTAAACGGTAAAACTATCTAATTATGAAACCCAAACTTTTTAAATTGAGTTCACTTTTACTTCCATAATTAAGTCAAATCCACATTATCATCTGATCATGAAATATGGTTGGATGGTTTTAAATGAATTTTGCTGTTTTGAGGTTGAGTAATGAAATCATGGAAAGTGCACCTTGATTTTGCGTAGGAACTGGCAACAATTATATTAGAGAACAGCTATGGTGGGGATATTGTTCAAGTTATGATAATAAATCCTACAAAAGAGTCAATGTTATACTGTTGATGGACCATGGATGAGTTATTTTCCAAGTATCGTGGTTAATTTGTGACTATTGAAGATTCTTCATCGCTAGTCTTTTTTCATTGGTTCAGTGCAACATCCTAAAATGCTTCAGTAAATCGGTTAAACTTTAATGTCTAGAAAAACGCTAGCTTCCTTCACGCTGAGCCTTGGAGGGGAGCTGGAGCTCCTAAAAGTGATAGCTGATGTCGCTTTCGAGTCAAAGTCAATATCTTTAACGCATTTTTAAGAAGTTTCCTGTTCAGTAGTGGAAGACACACTACACTAATCCGTGCGTTTTTGCAGTAGTAGTGGTGTATCCGCGTTCAGGATTGGCGTGGCTTATGTTGGATTTACTTTCTAAGTCCTCAGTTGCAAGGGACGTAGGTTTCCTTTCTTCAAATGAGTTTCACCCACGGAAATCTAAGCGGGAAAGAACATGGCATGCGATTCTAGCTTTTGATAATCCAATCGTAAGTAAACACTTCTCCGTTGTATATATAAAAAGAAGTTCGTTCAACTACACATATATAGGAAGACTGCGGGCTAACATTCTTTTAAGCAGCCGCCTCAGTCTCCTCTTCCCCTCTCCCTATGCTTTTTCCCCGCAACCGACTACTTAACTTACATAAACTTTTAAGTTTTAACACACCAATCACATTCAAAGAAACAAAAAGGAAAAGGAAAAAAGCCTCTCCATTTCCACTCTCTTTATCCCTACTACAAGAATGAATTCCCCGACACCATGTCAATTGTCAAGGGAAAAGCAAGCACAACAATAAAACTTGCGCCCAAACTAAGGGTAAATAGAAAGGAAATAGATTATGGCCGGAAACTTGGAACTGAGTTTTTAAAATTTTGCGAGTCAGACTCTGAAATTCTTCCCAGTAAATGTTTGACCAAACTGCCAACTGGCTGGGACAATGTTCCAAGAAGTGGAGGAGCGTCGGTCACTGCCTACCACCCTGAAGGAGAGTGACTGTCCAACCAAAACTGAATTTGACTGCCAGTTCTGACCCCAGTTACGGCTCATGGTCATCCACCCAGTCCTTGACCCTTTCACACTAACCTTCACGATATCCCCTGCGCCCGCGACGTTGGAGATCAGAACCAAATTGAAGTAACGGAATCCGTTGATTGTGAACCTGATGCCTCCCCTCTTGCGGCATGGCACTCTGCGTGAATAAATGGAAGCCATGAGGACATTGTCGTCAAAAAGTTGAAAAAGTAACCAACGAAAAAAGTTGAATGTGGCCTAAGACAAGCTGCGTGTTTCAAGGGTATTATAGACATAACAGATAAACCTTTATAACGAACTAGTTTCTAAGTTCGGTCTCCACGTCACGTTTAAGAACTTCTTTAAGGGAAGAACGAGATATTACCGGCGATAGGAAACGGGGACGATTCCGGCACGGTACTGGGCAATCTTCAAAAACATGGGCATGGCGAGATCGAAGTGAGGTCGAGGAGGGTTACACCAGCCTCCATTGTCACTAGGAAGAGCATAGTTTGGGGGGCAAAAGTTGGTAGCAGTAATGAATATGGATGGGCTTCCAGAGTGACACCATTGTGGGTCACTGGCGCACTTGATTTCAAAGCAAGCACCGCAGCTCAGCCCATTGTTGAATAGTGCTGTGCTTAGTGCTGCAGTATTCACGCCATACCCTTGGCTGTACAAGTTGCCATATCCACAAGCTCCACCTGAAGGCCAAATAAAATAAGTAATGAACTATATAAGTAAAAAAGAAAAGTGGACCTTTATGTAGTCACAATTAACATACCCATAGTGCCAGAGGCATCAGATCCACCATAGAAGGTGGCGTGAGCGCTTTGCCAGGCACCTCCACCGTAATTTCCTGGGATTCTTGCTTCAGCCACCAAAGTTAGTGACAGCAGCATTGCAAGAGAAGCAATGTGAGACATGGTAGGCACAGCCATATCGCTCTTTCACCGAGCCCAACTCGAAGTCTACTCCCTATGAAGAGAAAGAGAGACAGAGTGGAAAAAAGAGAGTTAAAGTGGGGATGCGAGGGTGGCATGGTAGGAGGGGGTGACCTGAATACTTAAAGAGGAGGCAAGTGAAGGACGCGGAAGGGCATTACTAGTAATTTTGAAATTTAGCGTCATTAAATTCGAAAAAAATACGACCAAAAAGGAAGGTGTGTTTATCCGGTAGATTTGCTTCAACGCCCAGACTCTTAATTGGAGTGCATAATTCGCGCGTGTAACAGTTATGTTAGCTTGAAACAGACAAATGTGGGGCCTATCCGATTCCATATTGGAAGTGCTGGCCTATCTCCCCATTTGATTGGCCCGATGCAACTATTCATTTTCTGAATAGATTTTAATTCCTATTCCTGTGGATATTGCAAAATTAGAGGAATTATAACTAAGGTAAAAGCATCCTATTTAGATATTTCAAGATTTTCAGCTATAGCACAGATATCCTCTGTCTTAGAGGTCGGTATTTTTGTCGTTACAGAACATAACTAAATGAAACTATGCCTCATGTTCAGATAACGTGACAATGTGGAAGAAAGCAAAGGATAATACGGAGTTGGAAGTGTAGATTTTAGTCGGCGATTACTGGAGGAATGCAAATGGGTTTGGGATTGCATCAAAAGACCAACGAGAAGTTCAAATCTTGATTATGGGCTCTGCCTCCTTTGAGTGCAGCGTAATAAGGAAAATGATTCTACGGGGCATTAGATTTAGGCGCAATCAAGCTAAAGCCCGATCTCGTAGTGGGTCCCACCCACTGGAGCATCCAAGGAGGGCATATGGGTCCCACGTGATCTCCGCTATCAGCGGTCCATAGAGTCCGGTGGGCTTTAACTGTAAGTGGGGCGCACAGAACCACAATTCTCGAGCCACACGCGCACACAGATAATCACTGCTCTCCACGCCTGGTCTTTTTGACATTCTTTTCCAGTTTCCTACCTTTTTTGTTTTCTCTATTTAGAGCCTAATTATACGGGCATGTTCTGAGCACAAGTTGGGTCATTTCACCAACTTTTTAATAGGCTTAGGTGCGCATGAATTTAGTCTTAATTATTAGGTTTTTTCCCATTCTTACCATGTCTTCGTAAGTTCCAGTTGGGCGGGAAGATACTCAAAATTAGGTACATTGTTCTTACTACGTCTTCTAAGTTCCAATTGGGCGGAAAGATACTTTAAATTAGGTATATTTTCTGTTACAAGCCCACCAAAATATATATTCTGACAAAACTTAAAAAATGAAAATTGAGGAGACTTAAAAACTTAGACCTTTAACCTCTTTTACCCAACCACAAAAATTCATTAATATGCAAAGTCCGGAAAGTTTAGTAATATACATCTTTTAGAGATGTCAATAGATCAAGCCGCCCGCGCTCACTCGATCAATCTGCTCATCTTTGGCATCTCTGAGCTGCTCAGTCGCAATTGGACCATTCTTCCCCGCCACACCTACCGGGAAGGCAATCGGTGCGCTGATTGGTTAGCGTATTTCGTTATTCAGTTCGATCCTGGGATCACTACTTTTGTTACTGCACCTCTCGGGTGCCTTTCGATCCTCCTCGAGGATATAACTGGGATTAGTTTCCCCAAATACATTATGTAATTTTGCTTTCCCTTCTATAAAAAAATAATAATAATAATTATGAAGATTTAAGTTTTTGACTAAAATACAATCAAATGGAAGAAATCTTAAACTTCCCTTATCCATTGTGTAACAACTCACACAAGATTCCGTAACAAATTGTGTAACTCGTTTGACTTGATATTGAGAAGAGATTTGTTTAGTTAGAACACAGTGGATAAGACGTTTGATGTGAGACTGCTTGTAAATTATATTGCTAACTAATCTTCGTAGTAAGACACATGTTACGGTTGATTGAGAGAAGGCATTATTTTGGAAAGACGGGTAGATAGGAACGAGAGGGGAGACAGACTAGGCAAAGATAGAGCTATCAAGAAGATTCCTCCTCGGCAAATTAAATGGGAATGGGATCACAACTAAACATAAGAACAACTGTCAGTCCACCCATCCATTATTTCCTCCCATCCCACCTGACAAGGAAAGAAGAAGAAAAATTTGCAGAACATACATGTGGATGGAGATAGACTTGTGATATCATGAAATGTCTTTATTTTTAATTAACCAGTTAGCTTTCGGTATGACTGATCCAAACCAGTTTAAGCCTTTTAAGGCATTTTTATTAGATAGAAAGTAAAATGTAGTGGACACGTACATCATGCCGAGTTGTGACTCAAATTCACCAATCAGGTGAAACACACAGGGCAGCGCGTTGATTAAAGTCTCTTTCAATTTACTCGGGATGGGAGTGGGACCCTGGACCATCTGACCTCCACCACACACAAAATAGAAGGAAAAGGACCAATAGAGTGAGTCCACGCAATGGTACGGCTCGACCGCACGAACCACATGATTACCTGTGGGATGTTGGCGCACGAATTGCTTTAGCGAAGCATGTGATCTACAATCATTTTTACTTGATTCGAACTTTCCCAATTTGTAGAACCTAATTTCTTGACTTACCAATATACCATCCACCGTCCTAATGATTTATTAATAGAGAATGTAAATAAATAAAAATAAAATTTCCATTGTTAAGCTTAAAAATTGATTAAAACCCCAAAAATCATTAGCATACTTAACATTGCATACTTCTTTTGTAATTGGTTATGTCTTCACATCTACTTATGTGATTGTTATTTCCAACCTTATTTGAAAATAAAAGTGAGTTTTTTGTAATTTTGGACATTCTCACAAATTGTTCGAATAAATAACGAGCGAAATCAAGACGGATAAATCTTGTTTTGAAGTTACTCCTGAGAGACATGGTCGTGTAGAGTACAACATGCTCATGTCTTTGATTTACACAACTGTGTGTAAAAGCGGTATAAGAGACTGTGAACGTCTACAAGATAGATGATGACTTACACGGTCGTGTCCCTATCATACACGATTGTGTGTAAAGCCATGTATAAAGATCATGTAGGAGATTGTGAACGTATACAAGATAGAGGATAACTTATACGATCGTGTAAAATCAAACATATCTGTGTCCCTTGACAGTACCCCAACTAGATTTTAAAGAATCATAGGTATACATGGTCGTGTGTAAAAACTTTTTAGGTAATTGCAAACATGTACAAATGGATGGTAAAAGTTGAAGACATACACGGCCTTATAAATACACACATGTATGTGTCTCGAGTATCTTAGGCTGATTCTTAGCCTTGTAAGTCGATCATGTAGCCAACTAAGACCATGAATTTTCGTGATTCCTTAAAATCTAGTTAGGACATGGTCACCTACATGGCTATGTAAGTGATCGTATCCAGTTATAAACCCCTATTATTTAGTATAAAAGGGATATCATGAGATTTATCGATACGAGTGAAAAGAATATCAAAAAAGGAAAAGAAAAAGAGTGAGAGTGAACTAAGAAGTCCTCATTCTATAATTGATAGTTTTAGAAACAAGTTGTCTTTTAAGTGTTTCTTTCATAATTAAATTGAAAGTATTGTTGATTTTGGGTATCGACTTGTACTCAATACTAAAACTTGGTGAGATTACTTGTAGCTATTTTGTGGCATAGTTTTAAGAATAATAGCTTAGAATCTTTAAACTCTTATAAGTTCCTATTTAAATTAGTGGATTTGCTTGTCAGTTTGTCCTGTGATTTTTCCTCTATACTGAAGAGTTTTTCATATATATCTAGTGTTCAATTTATTTTCTTATCATATATATATATAAAAACAAAAAATCATTTTGTAATTGATTTACCAAAGAATTCATTCTAAATCCATTTGATGTATATTGATTTTCGTCTTTTTTTTCTAAATCAGATGAAAATCCATTTTTCATTTTTACCATAATATTTTTTCACAAAATAAATCAATAATTTCATCCCACCAGGCCTCGCCTCTTAGCTCTTATGTTTTTTATTCCATGAATCCGGTAGAAAGGGCAGTCCTTATATGGATGAAATCTAGTCACTCACACCCACATGGAACAAGAGAAATCCATATTTCATTATTGCAATGAAAGTGATTGAATAATATGATAAAATAAAATAGGCATAATGGCCCCGCTCGAAAATATATATATACAAGAGATAATATACTAAGAGAGAGCTTGAAGATGTACAAGAGTAGAGTCATATGAGGATAAAGATCTTTAGTTCACAGTTATATAAGAGGAAATAAATTCCCTAAAGAAAAATGAAACTTATGAGCTAGTGAAACTTCCAAAGGGCAAGAAGACATTAAAGAATAAATGGATATTCAAGATAAAGAAAGATGGTGACAAGCTGATGAAGCATAAGGTAAGAGTAGTAGTAAAGGGATTCAACAGAAAGAAAGGCATAAACTTTGATGAAATTTCCTCACCAATAGTCAAGATGGCTTCAATACAAACCGTGTTAGGTCTAATTGCCAACTTAGAACTTAAACTTGAACAACTGGATGTGAAAACTTCCTGCTTGCATAGAGATTCAGAAAAGGAGATATATATGGAGCAACCAAAAGGATTTAATGTTCAAAGCAAGGAGAATTAAGCTTGCAAGTTGAAGAACAGCTTATACGGATTGAAACAGGAACCAAGATAGTGATATTGAAAGTTTGATTTGTTTATAATAGGAAATGGTTATAAAAAAACTTTTGTCAATCCTTGTGTGTATTTCAAAAAGTTTACGAGTGGAAACTCTATTATTCTTCTTTTATATATTGATGATATGTTGATTGTGAGACAAAATGTTAGGATAATTTGCAAACTGAAGGAGGACTTATCCAAATCTTTTGACTTAAAAGATTTGGACCTTGTAAAATAGCTTTTGGGCATGGAAATAACTTAGGACAAGAAAATAGAAAATTGTGGTTGTCACAAAAGAGATGTATTAAACAAGTGTTAGAAATGTTCAATATGAAACATGCCGAGCTAGTTAGCACACCACTAATACCTCACTTTAAATTGAGTAAGAATGCATGTCCTTTTACTGAAAAGGAGAAAGATGGTATTTCTTTTATTTCATACTCATTTGTTGTTGTCTTCTTGATGTATGCAATCATATGTACAAGACCGAATATAGCACAGACTATTGGGTTGATGAGTAGAAAATTGCCCAATTCAGGGAAGCTTCATTGGGGACCAGTGAAATGAATCTTAAGATACTTACAAGGCGATTCTAAATGGAGCTTGCATTTCGATAGTTGGGAGCTTATTCTAGAGGATTATACAAATGCAAATATGATTTGAGATCTTGATAATAGGAAATTCACTTCAGGCTACTTGTTTAATTTTGTAAGGAAGCCTTTTTTAACAATCCAAGTTGTAAAAGTATGTAGCTTTATCCACAATTGAATTGGACTATATAACTGTCGTGGAAATAGGTAAGGAGATGCTTTATTTAAAACGGTTTCTTCAAGAGTTGGATGTCAAGCAAAATGCTTATGTAGTATTTTGTGATAGCCAAAGCATTATAGATTTGAGCAAGAATGCTATATATTATTCTCGCACTAAGCACATCAATGTTCGGTATCATTAGTTGAGATCCATATTTAAGGAACAACGATTACAGTTGAAGAAGATTTACATAGATAAGAACCGTGTTGATATGTTAACAAAGGTAGTTCTCGGAGCAAACATGAGCTTTGTAATAAACTCATCAAAGTGACTCTCAAATAATCATTAAGATGATTCGAGTCTCCTCTAGAATGGGCTGGACGGGAAAATTGTTGACTGTTCAACCCTTTGTGGAGACAAAAGTGAGTTTCAATGATCTTGGACATTCTCACAGATTGTTGGAATAATGAACAAGTGAAGTCATGACAAATAACGGTTAATTTGAAGCCACTCCTGAGAGATACGATCGTGTAAAGTACAATATGCCTGTGTCTTTGACTTACAGAGTCATGTATAAAGACTGTGAACGTGTACAAAATAAATAATGACCTACATAGTCATGTAAGATCAAACAAGCCCATGTCCCTATCATACATGGCCATGTGTGAAGATGATGTAGGTAACTAAAAATGTGTACGGGTAGATGACAATAGTTGAAGACACATACGATTGTATTGAAATAGACACACCCCTATCCCAGGTATAACGATCATGTAAATGGACTGTGTGACTGACTGAGACCGTGTATATGCACGATTTCTTAAAATCTAGTTGAGAAATAGTCACCTACAAGACATAGGTTCATCGATATGCGTAAAAAGAACACTAAAAAAGGAAAAGAAAGAGAGTGAGAGTGATTTGAGAAGTCTTCCTCATTCTATAATGAGTAGTTTTAATAACAAGTTATTTTTTGAGTGTTTGTTTCAAAATTAAATTGAGAGTGTTGTTGATTTTGGTGTATCAACTTATACTCAATACTCAAACTTGGTGGAATTACTTGGAGTTGTTTTGTGGTATAGTTTCGAGCAAGGATCAATAGCTCAGAATCTTTAAACTCTTGTAAGTTGTAATTTGAATTAGTAGATTTGTTTGTTGACTTGGCTCATGATTTTTTTTCTTACATTGGAGGGTTTTTCATTTATGTTTCGTGTTTGATTTTTTCTTCTTCTCATATTTATATTTTTTAGAATAATTAACTTTTTTTATTGTCATTTTGGAAGTTGTGATTGAAACCCAACAGTAATGAATTTTGTCCTCTTCAACCCTAACTGAAGACGTTGTTCCTGGCTTATAGCCTTCTTTCTTCCTGTGGATCTTTCTCTTAGGATAGATTTGATGAAGATTCTTGCTATGACACTCATAAGCCTTTTTCTCTTTGCATTTGATCCGAAGATAAGGTTTCTCACAAGCTTGCTTGAGAATTAGACCGCCGTTAATTATATTTTTAAACAATGTATACTGATCACATAACTTATCAAGAGAGGATAATTTCTTTACTTTGGCTATTGACATCAGCTTCTAATTCAGGCATAGCCATCAATAGCAGAGGAATTCAAACTTTGACAAAAACTCCATAGTTTAATTAGCTTTCACACTTTCCATCTCATTTTTCTCACGGTCGTCAATTGTTCTTATAGAGAAAAAAACGTAAGAGCCATTTGATTTTATTTATGCTTTTTTTATTATAGTTTTAAAATTTTGATTTATGATTTTCCTTACGTTAAAAATAAATTTATTTCGCCGAGGTTCGTAATGAATAATAACAATATATTTGATTGAAATTTGTAATACAAAATCAAAATCAAAAATAAAAATATATTTGATTCATTATCTTGTTTTATTATCCTATTAGATGTTAATATTAAATTTATATTTAGTTCATATTATGGGTAGTTTGTTTTCACTTTTGATTTTGATTCATTTTTCAAATAGAAAACTTTTAGTTATTAATTTCAATATAGTTACACTTATATTACTGATAATAACAAAAATGTAGAGATAAAATAAATAAATTTTAAATCTTATATTTATTAATAACATGTAATATATTTTATCGAAACAAATATTTAAATAAATAATTAAAATATTTATTTATAAAATATTTAGTGTTATTATTTATAATTGAATATTTGAAAATTAAAAAAATTCCATAAATAACCATTTGAAAGTTTTAAATTTTATGTACTTTAATATATTTTATATTTATAAATAATTATCAATTTTGAAAATATATTTTAAAACAAAATTTAAATATTTAGGTTAATTATTAAAATAAAAATAAATAAATAAATAATATTAATTATAATTCTTATTACTATCTAATATTAAATAATTAAAATAATATATATTAAATTAAATGGTATATATGATATAAAAAGGAAAATGAAAAACTAAAATCAACTCTTATGATTTTCATAAGTTAAGAAAATAGAACGAAACTAAAAATTTAAAATTTAAAAAAATTAAAATTTTTAAAACTGATTTCAAACAAAAATAGAGCTAAACAAGTTCCTAATTATATGAACTTGACGATGAGATAAGGTCCTTTAAGTTGTAACCACTCGCTGTTATAATTCAATCGGTGAGAAAATGTGTTTTAGAAGTTCTATTACTATGTCTTATTTTGTCACATGAATCTTAGCTATTTATTTATGTGAATTTCAAGTTCATTTATGCAGGACCTACGCAGGATCTACATAAATAAATGGCTGAGATTCATGAAACAAAATAAGACACTATAATATTGGACAGAAGATCCGAACTCCAGATCAAGACACCAATTGTCGCTTACCCTACGCATATGTTGAACATGACCATAATTTTGTAGATTATGTGACTTGCATATAAACGTAAGAACGTGATCTAAACGAAAATGTTTGATCGTTGTCGTTCAAAGTAACTGAATCAGTCTTAAGTTGCCTTGGATCTCTAACTTCCTTGATCAGTTATCTTTGGTTTATCCTCTGTCTTATTTGTTAATTAACTTTGTCATGAACTGTACCTTATAACAATACTTGCATGTTTAAGAGTAGGTTCCTTTTGTCTAGCATGACAACATTAAGTATCATGTTTATCTTTGCGTAGAGGGTTGATATATGAATATAAGATATCACATGGGCAAGCATATAACCTTGGATTGGTAACAAGACAGCCCTCAAAATCCTCATCGAAAGAGGATGTATGATATCACATGCTATGTCACAGCGTGAGAAATACTGATGAAGAAAGGATTTGCGTGTGGGCAGAAGGGAATTGGGGAAGAGGACAACTAAAGGTTGCTTCTCAAAACCCCACCACCATCCTTATCTATTATTCCCAAGGACCCTTCACTCTCCCCATGTGACCTTCCATTGCTTGCAACATTAAAAAATTCAATGTTCGATATATCACCTGATTTGTCGAAATTTGAAGGGCCATGTTCCATGTCCTATGCCCCATAACGTAAGGATTTGTCCCTCTTTTGAAATGCTTATTTTGGAAGAATAATGATATTATCTAGCTAATAATCATGGCATGAGACATGCGAAAAAAATTATATAGTCATTTATGTGATCACTCTAAACTAGAAAGAAAGGCGAGAATCCAGAAATCGGGTATGGAGTTTGAATGATGAAGTAAAGGGACCGAAATTATGGAGGTGCTTAGGTGTTGGGCTACAAAGCCAACCTGGAGTAACTGATTTTCTGGGTTAGTCGTTCGCTTTGGAATAAATGGACAAGGACATGGGTCTCTTTTAAAAGCCAGTTTGACTAAAAGGAAGACAAGTGTGTCAGTGAAATAGACAAGTGATGGCTCAAAATTGACATAACAGGTCTACCATGACTGCTTCAGGTTCTGCTCTTTGCATTCTCATGTCAAGTTCTTCTTAAGTCTGCAGGCTGCACTCTTTTAAAGTTCTTTTGAACCATAAGAGAAATCCATTTTCTTTAACCTTTCTTAATTTGGGGATGGGATCCTCTATCTCCTTATTCTGGCCCTATTCTGTTTCTTTTTGATTCAAGCTATTTATTTATATGAGACTCACGTAAATGGATGGCTTGGATCAAAAAGAGACAAGGTAGGGCTAGAATAAAGGGGCCAGAGGATTTCAGCTGCTTAATTTGGCATTGGCACAGAGTTTAAAATCCAAAGTAGAATCAACTAAAAAGTTATTAACTTGGTAAGTAGAATCAGCAACAATAGAGACACAGACTCAGGAAAAATGATAACAAAGCCATAAACAATGATGGCTCGGTTTGATTGTTGTTCTGATATCATGAATTCCCTTTATCAACCTGTTGGTTAAAAATAGGGACCAACGCACATGCACTCCATTGTCTAGAGAAAATTATCACCATTACTAAGAGATACTCATGTTTTCCTTTTTCAATCTTTATTGATATTCTCTATAATATTCCCAAGTCAGAGTAAAGACCAACTACCACAACCACCAAATTAACTACCCGAGAGATGTTTTCAGAACCAAAAACATAAAAAGGTACATGGAAGGACTGAGAGATGTTTTCAGGGATGTAGAAACACAAGTGCTAAGACAGAAATGAAAATAATTAATAGGGAGTCACCAACCACATGCATGCAAAGGGACAATAGATGATGATCCAACCTACCATCATTTGTACCTTCATGATTATACTCTATTCATTTTGGAGATCTCCATGAAATGCGACCCCAATTTATTCCACCCAACCTCACCTAACGTGGCTCTTTCCCAAATTATTGCATCCACACTATCAAGAATTTGACTTTGCCTTTGCTTGCACTTGAAGGCATTTTCTTCTATAACTAACATCGAGATGCCATTTTCCTCCACAAGTTTGTACTATTATTCCAATGCTTCAAGTACGGATGAAGTACCTACGACAAATTGAACACTACTTTAAATGAACTTATTCGTAGGGCTCTAAAGCATTTTGCTAGAAGTCTTCGTCAAAAGAGGCCCAACAAACATTGAGCCTATTCGTAGGGCTCTAAGGTGTGGATACTTGCTACCATTGATGTTCTGGTATTAGACAAAAGACCCGTTTGGTTGAGCTTTTATCAGTAGAGCTTTTGTCAGTAAAGCTTTTCTGAGAAGAGCTTTTTTAAAAAGCCAGTTGACTGTTTGACTGTCAATTAAAAAAACAGCTTTTTAAAAAGAGCTTCATGCAGTAGACTGTTTGGCAACATAAAAATAAAAAGCACTTTTATTAATTTTAACTATATTTTATTTTATAATAAAATTA
>JAOSBL010000008.1:31744335-31759241 GCA_027568915.1 Erythroxylum roraimae
CTACAACAAAACTATTTTTAATATGTAAGTGTGTGAATCAATTCGTTTCTTAAAACATTTGCAGGGTTATTGATGTGCATTTAAGGGCAGATCAGTTTGAGCCAGTGGAGATAGCCATGTCCATGAACTTGATGTTTGATGATAAAAAAGGTAAAAGCTTTAGTTTGGTTTTTCTGTCACGTGCCTTACTTTGTAGCAACATTTTCGTATTGATTAACTTGATTCAACCTTAGAACAGTGTCCTTTTGGATCCATAAATGGGTTCCTATCAACAGTAAAGTTTTAAGTCTTGGGTTTTACGAAAGAAAGAGTCAATCTTTGGTTTCTTATTCTAGTTAATAATGGAAACCTGGATGATTTATACAGAACTGTTACTGCTCTCGTGGAACCAGTAACAGCACCTGCTGTCAAAGTAAATTACAATCCGCTTTTGATTAATAGAAAGTTGGGAGAAGAGTCGACAATCAAAGAGAGGAAGAGGAGAAGAATCGGCGGTAACCTCTAATTTTTATTTATTTTCTTATAATGAAATCTATTCTTTTGTCTGGTTGAAAGATTGTATTATCAAACACTCAGACAGAAGCATGAATTCTTAAGGAAGTTAAGAATCCCGTTTGTTCAAACTTGGAATCGATAACTTCTAAAAATATTTAAATACTTTTAGACTTTATTTGGTAAATGACCTGTTAGCCTTTTTCGGCCAATCAAAAGGTCTTATTAGCTATTTGATTATGTCAAATAGCTAATAATTATAGTTAATAATCAACTGATTAAGTTGGTAAATTAAATTAATCCGCTAATTTTGAAAATGCTCTATGAGGAGTGTTTTTTTCCGACGGCTGAAATGTTGATGAATTAAAAGATTATTATATCCAAAAATTATTACAAATTATTCAAAGAGATAAAGATAGAGATAGTAGATTTATTATTTAAATCTAATATTTTAAAATTTAAATTTTTAAATTGATTTAATATCAAAATGAGTCAAAATATTCAAAGAATTATTATCACCTTATATACTTCTTCTTTTCTTATGAGAATATTAAGATATAATGATCTTGTCCTTATAATTTTTTTAAAGCTATGCCCTTATAAGACATTTTACAGATAATTTTATCAAACATCTTTAAATAAAAAACTGATATTATCCACTGGTCAAATCAACTATATCAATTCGTTGTTAGTTAACCGTTAAAGCAATCCCTCGATTGCTAAATAGGAGCTTAATCAATTCTTTTAACAAAAATTAAGAATAAATATTAGACCTTTTTAATTTAAAAAACCTTTATCATATATATTATTAACAAGATTTGGTGGGTACTGGGCAGTTATGTGCATGCATGAGTCTATAGTTTGAAAAAAGTATTAAGTAAACCTTTCAATTATCGAAATATTGGACTATATACGAAAACATTAAATATAGTGAGTGATTAAGTATTTAATATTTTGGGTTATCGTATAAATAACCCCACAGATTATTAATCAGTGAAGCTCACTATGACGAGAGACATAGTTTATCATCGCATAGTGGGCAACTAATTGGCCTATTCTTTGTTATTGTTCCACATGGCACATTCTAACTGGGTACAGCCCATGTTCAAGTCCACCCAAACTGCTATTATAGTTGAACGATGGAGGGAAAAACAAAGTGTTTCATTTTTCATAATATAAATTATACAAATCATACTATTTTTCTATTTTACGCAATTAAAATTATACCTTTTTTTATTTAACCATACAAAATATAGTGTTAATTTTTAAAAATAAAACGACTGAAATCAGTGTAAAACAACTAAAAATATATATTTGTACGAAACAGTTAGTGTTTGCCGTCAACAGTTGGCATGAAACCAAACAGGTAGTGTTTGCCGTTAACGGTTGGCATGAAACAGGTAGTGTTTGTTCCTCTGAAGTATTTGACGCAAATGATCAACCTCTCTCTTTGTTCTTTGTTCTCCGCTTATGTTTCACGCGACCGGACACTGTCTCGCTTGAGTTTCGAGTCTCTGCCGCTTATCCTGGTATGCGAATGCATGCTGTTTCCTTTGACTACTTTCGCTTGTCCAGTATCAATTCTTGTGTTTTTTGTTTGTGATTTCTTCGACTTGAACTCGTGTTGGCGTTTAGCTATTCTATATTTTTCATATGTGCCTGCTTATCTCTTTGTGGATCATATGTTCTTATGCGTTGCTTCCCCATTTCTCTTCAACTTGTATTTGATGCGCTCAAGCTAAAGACTTCATGTGCTTATTTTCCGTAGGTGGTTTTGAGGCGTATATCAACACGACTAGCGATCCCAAATTAAAGGAACGGCTTCGAAATGGATAAGCGGACAATATTCCCTAACTATAATGAATACCCATATGGCGGAACCGGACTTGAGTTCGCTACCCCTGCACAAGACTTCAGCTTGGTGAATGTTCCTTTTGGTCCTCTTGATCCAGATCGCAGTGGCTATGGTCCTTCATTGACCTCGAGCCGAGAGAGACGGTCATTTATGCCTTCTACAACCTTGAGTCTAAGGGAAAGGGTTTTGGAGCCGTCTTCTGGCTGGAGTCTGGAGGGACTTTCTCGTTTTCCCTCGCAGGGTAGTGATTCCTCTGACCCAGTTCTTAAATATATAAGCCAAATGCTTTTGGAAGAGAACATGGAAAACAAGCCTCACGTGTTCTTTGATCCCTTGGCATTAAAAGCTACGGAGAAATCGTTGTATGAAACAATTGGAGAGCGGTATCCTTCTGCGCTTAATACTCCCCAGCTCTATATCAACCATGAGAGTCCAAGTAGTGACTCTTCTGGGAATGGGAGTGATTGTGGTGCTAATAGAATTCCAAGTACCAGCAGTAGCAGCCCTGGCATTGGCTCTACTGATTTTCACGATCCTAAGTGGGCTGCTGATCATGAAGCTATTGAACCTGCTGATTTCCTCCAAACTTATGTTCCTGGCAGTGGTCAGCCTCAGATAGATTTGCTGGCCAATGAACAACTTTTGGATAATTGTTTAGTTGGATTTTCTGATATCACTGATGGCCTTATGGGCTCTTCTGCAACTGAGATGGTGCAGAATATGTTCAACAATAGAGAATCTATGTTGCAATTTAAAAGAGGGATAGATGAAGCTAGTAAATTCCTTCCTACTACTAATCAACTGGTACCAAACGAAGTGTCTACAAAAGTGGTGGCGGAGGAGAATTTTGAGTTGGAAATTTATTCTAATGGGTCCAGGGGAAGGAAGAATCACTGGGGAGAGGATTCAGATCTGGAAGAATGGAGGAGTAACAAGCAGTCTGCCATTTCAACAGATGAGACTGATTTGTGTGAGATGTTCGACAAGGTGTTGCTTTGGCCAGGGATAAAAGGCACTTCATGCAATCAACGTGAGCCTGAGCAGAATGGAGAAAAAAACATTTTGCAGTTAGATGAACAACCAACTGGCAGAAACTTTCCCAAAGCTCGTGGTAGAAAGAATGGAAAAAAGAAAGAAACAGTGGATTTAAGGTCTCTTCTGATTCTCTGTTCACATTCTGTTTCTGCTAATGACTTCAGAACAGCTAATGAGCTGCTGAAGCAGATCAGGCAGCACTCTTGCCCATCTGGTGATGGGTCTCAGAGAGTTGCCCATTATTTTGCCGATTGTCTTGAAGCACGCTTAGTTGGCAATGGCACCAAAGTTGAGAATGTGCTCTCTATCATTGCTGCAAGGAGAACAAGTCCTGCTGTCTTGTTAAAAGCTTACAAAACCCATCTTAATGCCTTCCCATTTAAAAAGCTCAATATTTTCTTTGCAAATAAAATGATTTTGGATGCAGCTGAGAAAGCAACAACTCTTCACATTGTAGATTTTGGTGTCATGTATGGATTCCAGTGGCCAGTGCTAATCCAACACCTCTCTATGAGATCCGGGGGGCCTCCCAAGCTACGAATTACTGGGATTGACCTACCCCAAAGTGGTTTCCGTCCAACAGAAAGAATTGAGGAAACAGGACGTTGGTTGGCAAAGTATTGTGAGCGCTTTAATGTTCCGTTTGATTATAATCCTATTGTTGCAAAAGACTGGGAAAACATACCAATTGAGGAGCTCAAGATTAGAAGTAATGAGGTGCTTGCTGTGAATTGTTTGTATCGGTTTAAAAATTTATTTGATGAGACTGCCGAAGGGAACTGCCCTAGGGAAGCTGTCCTTAAATTAATCAGGAAGATGCATCCCGCTATTTTTGTCCATTGTATTACAAATGGATCCTATAATGCTCCGTTCTTTGTTACACGATTCAGAGAGGCCCTTTTTCATTTTTCTTCATTGTTTGACATATTTGAGTCTACTTTACCTCGCGAAAGTGAGGAGAGAATGATGTTTGAGAGAGAGTTTTGTGCGCGAGAGGCTATGAATGTTCTTGCTTGCGAGGGCCTTGATAGGGTTGAGAGGCCTGAGACATACAAGCAATGGCAAACTCGGACTATGAGGGCAGGGTTCCAGCTGCTCCCACTGAATCAGAAACTAATAGAGAAGTTCAAAGATATGTTAAAAAGGGCCTACCACAAGGATTTCATAATTGATGAAGATGGACAATGGATGCTGCAAGGGTGGAAGGGTCGAATTATCTATGCTTCTTCCTGTTGGGTGCCAGCACAGGATTATATCATATCTTGTCCAAGTTTATATCCAGAACATTTTAATTCTTCTTTCTGCTACAAATTAAGGCCAGAAGTTTGAATTTCCTTCCAAGTTCCATTTTGGACTTTCTTTATGCACACAGAGATATATTCATGTGCACCATGAAATTACGATCTTAAATTTACACAATAGTTAGAATGTCAGGCAGGTTGTTGATGTGGAGCTTAATCTGTGTCTCGTGTTTTTCGGATTTCAACAGGGCTACCTGTCTCCCTGCTGGAGAACCTTTTCAGGGTGGTCTAGTCTGTTTTGAAAATTATTTCACATGACAATCATATTGTTGTATAATTACTAACGTGATGTACTCCTCATGGAAGAAGCTGGGAAACCTCCTCTTGGTCTCTGGAGATTTTGATTATCTACTTCTGGTGGTGGTTCTCTTTAGGACATCATGTGATATAATCATCTTCTTGTTCTTTCCCTGACAAACATCTGGTTTTGCAATTTGAGGGTCTCAGCCAAACATTTTTTGCATTAATCTTGATTCATCATTGTAAATTGGATGCCAGGATGTATTTATTTCTGTTTTTGTTAGAACAACTTGATCCATCAGTAGTGTTTACACATATCAGTTGCACATTATTTTTACTTAATTTCATATCAGAGCTGTGTACCTGTTAACTTGAATCAACAGGTCTTTCAGGATTTATAGGACAAAGGGAAACATCTTTTTGCAACTTTCTTCACATTCATTTAGTTTAACGCAGAAGCTGGCAACAACGACAGGTTGCCACAAGAAACAAAAACAAAAAGGCGTAACTTGGCAATCTTCTTTTTGTTGTCCAAAAGAGAATATCGATCAGACGTTGTTGAGAGCATTTTACTGACATATACAGGACTTCAATGTTGTAGTATAGTTCTGTGTTCTTGGACGATATACCGAGCATCACGCAAATTGAGCACGGTCTAACCAGTCTGATATCCAGAATAATCAAATTTGAGTAATTTTTTGAAGATCTTCAGTGATCAATTACTAGGAATTGATTTCTTTTGTTTGTTTTAGTACTTTTCATGAGACTATAGCTTTTCAAGAAACTCCAATACTATATATTTTAGTTATGCATTAACAAGAACGAAACTTTATATTTTTGTACAAAAAGAAATATATTTGATTACACAAATCAATCTATATATATTATAAATAAATCTATATTTACAATAATAAATAAATCTTTAATAAATTTACAATAACTAATAAATATATTGCTTATAGTAAATAAATATACTAAAATTTTATTTAATATTATATTTTCAATGTAAGTAATGATATCAAATATAATAAATCAATTAAATCATTCTAATTAATTATGTGCTCTGTGTAAACTTACTAATAACATTTTTTATATTGTAGATTAAGAAAAATCATGTTTTATGATGTGGTGTATAATTAAAATATTGTCATATACTCTTCATTCTCTCCATTTATTCACATATTGTAATTTTTATAATTTTACTTTTTACATATTACAACTAGTTTTAAATATTATTATTTTAAAAATACTTATGGAAGGTTGATGGTTACCATTGGTTTAAACTTTGCAAGTCCTTTATTTTCTCTTTTCTCTTTTATTTCTTCCCCATTAAGTTTTAATATACACAAAGATGTGAGCCGAAATCAACATTGATGAAGACCAAACTATTTCCAGTGGCAAAGACAAACTAGCTATGAGGGATGAAATGCTATGTTTCAAAATAAATGAAAATGTGAGGGAAAGATTCTTACTTAGAAAATAGTAAATCATGACCAATTATTTGGTCTCAAAGATAAAAAATAAAAGTCTTGTTATGGATTTTATTTTTAAATTGAAATGAATTAATGAAAAGGCCCTAAAGATACTTACAAATGGAGAATAAGATCTCATTTAAGTCAAAAGTAATAAATATAAGTTATTTGTCTAGTGAGCTCTACTATTAGCTTAGTAAGGCCTTAAAAAACTAAAAATTGTTCTAAACCTTAAGTAAATTTACTTTGGCATTTCATATCAAACTATATTCGAGTTAAATGTTAAATTAGAGTTTATTCCAATAACCATACCTCTAGCTAATAGTATTTTTAATAATCTAGGTGATTACTTTATAAGAAAGAGCTTATTTGTCTATCTGTATGTTCCTAAAGGCTCTGAAGTTTCTTTATTTCCATATGGAAAAAGTTGAACAACTGAATGCCACCTAGAAGATTGATATATTCTCTTTCTTTTGTTTATGAAGCATGTAAGTCGAATATACTATATTGCTTCGTTGATTGCTGTTGTAGTAAATGTCACATAGTGAGATATTTTAATGCCAAAGCATTGAGGAGAAGTTGTAGATGAAAAAGAGATGATCCATATATTCATTCTCCTGCTACTAAAGCAAGAAAGTTGGATTGTTGTTAGGTGTTATGCTGATTCTATCTGTAGAGCAAAGCCTCTCCTTTATTACTAGTTACAAGATGAAGGAGGTTTTAGGAATCATTTTTTGTGCCAAACCAATTTATACCAAGGATAGGAACCTATGAATAATTCCAAACATGATTGGTAAGTGAATCCTTGGATTTATGTCTAGCCTATATAAGAGAGTCATCCATTTTATAGTTTATATATATTTAGGCATGATATTAATTACTATAGAGAATTCTCTTGATCGTGAGCTACCTAGTTCTATTCATCCTCTTTATTAATAACTATACTCTTTCATTGCTTGGAATGCTTACAATAATTTTGTATTTTATGAAGAGGTCAATGCTCATGCCAATTGTCATACTGAAACCAAGTTTGCATGTCATTACCAACTTTAGTTTTCAAATTTTTACTAACTTGACCCCCAGAGCTAGAATCTGTTTTAAGGTCTATGAAGTGTTAAATTTAGATTTAATCTTTTAAATGCTCTCTTCTTTGATGAAGTGGGTGTTCATCCATTTGACCCATGATAATTTTTTATCTAGTAGCAACTTTAATAGTCTTTTAACCAGCAAGACCTTGTTAATAACTATAATAGAAGTGATTCCCAACCCCTCTTCATTTTTGGGTAAGTGAACATCGAACCATTTTACTTTAGCCTTAAATGCACTGTTGTCTTTTCTAGTCTAGAGAAATTTTCTCATCGGTTTCTTATGGTTTCAATCAAGATAATAGGTGAATAGAAGTGAAAACTCCAATGGATGTGCATATATAATTTTGTTCAGCTATTAAAGATCTTGTTGAGATGAAGATGATGCTTTGAATTGATTGATATAGCTAAGAGCCTTTTAAATTCAATCATGGAATCAATGAAAACTCTGATAGAATTTGAGTTAGTAACACAAAAATAGGAGATCATCAATAAAGTAAGGTTGAATATCCTTTACTTTTCACACTTGTAATGGAACTTGAGCATTTTATTCTTATAAATGATACTGGCAATGATTCTTGTAGGGGAGCATCACACACTAATTTAACCATTTTAGATATTCATTAAGGGATCCCAAGCTTTGAGGATGTGAAAATTATTTTCTAGTTGATTGTATCAAAATCCTAATAGAAATCAATATTCAGAGCACAACTTTTGATCTCTTTTTTTCTAGTGCTAGTTCTTGAATAGATCTTAAGCTATAAGAATTTTTTTGTGTATGCTCTTTTACATGCAAGTGCAATCTTAGAGGATTTTCTTAGAGATTATAATTTGAAACATTGTATATTCATCAAGGTAGAAAATATTGTGTATGATTTATATACATGAGTGCAATATTGGAATGTTTCAAGAAGAATGTGGGTGTTTTCTTGGAAGTATTTGGGTGAACACAAACTAGGACATGAACATAGCTTAGGGCATGTTCCTATTTGGAAAATTAGAGGTGAAGATATAGGTATGTTTGTGTGGTAGAGGTGCTTCTATGAAAGATATGGTCTGCGATACAATAGTGTCATATAACATGCCCAAATGCATAGAGAAGTAGGAGGATCTATGATCTAAGAACATCGACATGGCTAAGCTTATTTCCATATACAAGGAAGAAGAGTGAGATTTGTAACTTAGAATGTCTTAGGTCGTGTTTGCAATTGACATCTTTATTTGGAAATGTACTTTCGGTGAAATATAAATACTAGAAAGATTTTATAACTTATTGGAGTTATGTCTAATTTAGGTCGGGTTTGGTAAAAGGGTAAGTTATGCTAATCTATAATAGCTAGAGTTTATAATTAACTATAAATATATATAACTAATTTATATATAAAGGAAACCTTTAATCTTTAAGTGAATGATTGATAAATATAGTAAAATCAACTGGTTTTGGCTTTTAAAGATGTAGGTGATAGGTCTATGTTTTACATGTTATTCATGGTTATATTATTTAGTATTTATCACCTCATACAATGTTTTATATAAATTTGTGATGTTTTCCTATGATTAGTTCATTTTCTTATAAGTGTCATTTTTAAGGAGAAAAACATAGCTAAGTGGAAATCTCTCCACCTTTCTCCAATTAAGAAGATTTTGGAGTTATTTAGAATATAAAAAGTTGAATGATGTGATACAATTGTAACTCAACATAAAACAATAATATTGTATAAATCACTCAGCTAAGTGCACTTATCATCTCCTATATTATATTTTAGGTGACTTGAGTACCGATCCTATAAGGATTGTAACTACCAATGTTAACTATCTTTTTATTATCTAATATAATAAAATGAGTAATTGATTCAAAGGGAAAAAAATAAACTAATCTCGATCACCAAATTAAAGTATTGGATATAATTAAATTAACTAATAAATAAGCAAGATCCTGGTAAGAATTCCTTTAGAACCTTTCTTATACCTTGAATTTATCTTGACTTAATGATTAATTCTAGTTAGTTAGACTAATAGAAATTCTTAAGTTACAACTATATTCTCTCTTGAGTTACACAACCCCTATTGTTAAGTTGATGGACAAAAATCTCTTTATAATCAAATAGCCCTAATAACATATTAACTTGCTTTGAATTCCCTTTATAGATTTCACTATAACCTAGAAAGATCATGTATTCCTATCTCTAGGATTCTATATAACCCTTATTATTAATACCATGATATATTCAAACATAATTCTTGATCCCAATGGATAAAATCAAAAATTGATTTAAAATGCCAACAAGTTTCAATTTTACATAATATAGTCATTAATAGTTGTTAAGAAAAATAAGACATTTCACTAAATCAAAGAATCAATTCAAAACATCAGGTCCCCTGGTTCATCCTATTTAAACCTATAACCCAATTAGTTCATACTTAAATAAAGAAAAATTATAGAAAATAAAAAAGAACAAAAGATAAAAGATTACATTCTCACGTTCCTTGAATCTTGAAGTTCTTGATGAATCTTGATGGATTTCTTGTTTTTTCCCTGCAAGGTTTCTCTTCTCTTAATACTAGATTCTTTCCCTCATCTTCCAATTGCCTTTTTCAATGTTCAAAACTCCTCCCCTCTATTTTATGTCATCCTATCTCTTAAGTACAAAACCCTAAATTTTTAATGAATACAGTCTAAACACAAGACTATGTTGGCATCTTGTGTTCCTTAAACCCGTTTCAACTTCTTTTATGTAATAAAACACCATCAATATGGGTCTAAATATAGGGCCACATTTCCAACATGTAAGTGAACATGGACCAAACACAGTAGGATTTGCAATGTTTGGAGAAACATAATGATCCCTTGTTAAACGTAAACATTATGTTTGGAGAAACATAATGATCCCTTGTTTTTGGATTGATAGTTTGCCTATCTTTAGACCACTTTGGGGTATAGCTCAAATTGCACTATTTTGAGTTTGTTTTTATTTCTGATTTTTTCCGAATCTTATCCAAACCTTTTTGAATGTGTATGAAACTTTTTAAACACCTAGAAATAAATGAAATAAGACTTACCACATGTGAATTGGGAGACTGAACATTGGAATATATGATTGAGCATAATGCATTCCAAAGAAAATTTACATGTACATAAATGATTTGTACGTATATTCATTACTCATATGTGTATAATATGATTATACAAGAATGATTTTGATACCCTTCTAATGGTGGTAAGCCATAAATTGCATGTATGAACGCAAATATAGATTTTATGACCTGAAGTATATTTCATATAACTTGTCAATATATTAATCATGAAATTGGTAAATGATTAAAAAAATTTACAGTACCTGCTCTATTGTCATGGTTGTAGATAGATGGCATACTTATAGGGTTACAGTGTAGTTGTTACAGTTTGACACCATCGGTGTTCACAGTTCAATACCTTTGGGTATCCGCAGCACCCATTATCAACACCCATAGAAAATGTGCAGACTTAACATAAAAATGAAACTTAACAGTCATAAATAAGAAATACAGCATGACAACGTGCATAATTGGTATTGATGAGCATTTATATTAGTTGTAATGATGTACAATTATATTGATAATTTGTATAAATAAGCATTGAATATCAATATTTGGCTTATAAATGTGCATTTTCAGTATATGGATAATATGTTGAAGCATATTTGCATTATATACTTTGTTTAAGTATGCCATCATTGTTTACATGAGCATTGAATATCAATGTTTGGTTCATGAATGTGAATTTGTGGTATATGAGTTGTAATATTTCTGAATGTGTGTGTTTGACGGATGACTGCTGTGGGTGGTCATTCAAACTAAGTGTTTTTCTCACTAAGCTTTCAAGCTTGGCACGGGTGTTAATCCGCATAGACCTAAGTGATAGGAGTGAGGTACAAGGAACAGCTGTGGGGATCAAGGCCAACAGATAGAAGAAAAAGTACTTTTGGAATATGATTTTAGCTACAGATGATTACACATGTAATAAAAAAAGAAAATTGTATATTTTCTTATAGATTACCATGTAAATGTAAAGATGTATTACGGCTATTAAATAATAATGTTAAGTGTTGGGGAGTTTTGTATTGTGTATATGTATAGCATTGAATAGAATTATATATCTTGAATGCGTGTACAGGAATTTGGTTGCTATATATGTGGATGGTTGTAGGTTCTGTATAGGAGGTATTACATATATTTGTGTCATGGATTTCATTATATACATCTGAATATGTATAAAATAAATAATGCCCTTAAATAATTATGTCTCTAAACTAAAGCCAATTAATTGGTTGTAGGACATACTCCAACAACTTCACATAAATATATAAGAGAGCTTTGAATTGGAGGTTTGACGAGTTTGTATTTAGATGCCTCAGTTATGTTTATTGTTGAAGAATTTATAGTATCAAAATTAAATCTTTGGATTGTAGCTCATTTATTTTACGAGTTTGGAAAATATATTTGGGCTCAACTCATTTGCCAATTGATCCAAAGCAAGTTGATTTCATATTGAAAGGAGGCCACGAGTTGACGATAAAAGTATAGACCTAGACTCAGGTGTTTCCAATTGAGGTGGGCCTGGGTTGCCCAAGCTAGACCGGCCCAAGGCCCAATTCTTCTAAATAAAACAATGTCTCTTTCAAACAAAACAACATCGTTTTACTTAAAAAAGTTTAATCACGGGCCGGTTTGGACCTGAACAGCTCAACCCCGAGCCCGATTAAAAAAAGCGTTATTTTATACTTTTAATTTTTTTAAAAATTGTTTTAAAAAATGACATGGCCTGGCCATTGCCATCCTATCATTACAGCACTAGTTGAAGGAAATGGAAATGAAACATGTTGTTAGCGATTCCCTTGGCCTAAATAATTTTACATATATGCATTTTTTAATTTATTGAAAATAGTGTTTAGGAGAGAAATAAAAGCGTCCACGATTAGGATGAATGAATATTTAGATAGTCCAACTGTTTGTGTAGATATAATATTTATTTTGACTAGCATATTTGTAATTTAAGAAGTCTTTATTGTTGAACATTTGAGACTAATCTAGATGAGGACTTAAATTTTATAATCTTATTATTCGTTAAATGTTATAGATTTTTTCCCATACATCAGGAGTTTTCTCGTTCGTTCGCATTTTAAATACCACATGAATAGTACCTAGGAATCATGACGTAGAGCGAAGCCAAGGAAATCGGCCCTTCTAGAAACGGACTAGCAACTGGAACGATGGACACAACACTACCTAACAATAATTGTGATAAGTAAACCTAAAGGGCTGCATCTTCTCTTTTACAATATATATTATATCCGTGTATAATTGCTCCCCCGCTTTGTTTGCGCATGTAGGGTCGTTGTGATTCTCGTTACTTGTCAGCAAACAACAGGTTCAAACAATGCAATGAATCGTAATTAAGAAATCGACCTCACCAAGATTGCATTGAAGATTAGCTAGGATCGCGGGTCATTACATTGTTTGATGAATAAAATAGGCACTAGAAATTGGAAAGTTGGCATTACAGGTGAGATGAATCTGGTATATAAATAATATATCACCCTGCAGATATTGTTTTCAACAAAGAATTGACCATTAAAACTGAAATGTAAAGTTATCATTACAGGTGAGATGAATCTGGCTCACAATCGTAAATGTCCCAGCAGATATTGTCTTTTACTGTCAGTTTTATATTCAACAAAGGATGGGCCTTTCATATCAATGTCCGGTAGTGATTTGGAGAACACTTCCCCCCTTTATTTTGGCTGTTTCACATAATATAGTCAGTGGAAGGTAGACGCTGCGCTCTGTGTTGACGGCTATGATGCAGGTATTTGTGAGGAGAAAGTAGCTAGCTTTCTACGTTGATGGCTATAAACAAGTACGTTTAGAAAGTGTAATTTGTAATTAAAGAAAAGATACTTGCAAAGGGTCACCGGCGGCGCCTGTTAATTTGTAGAATAATATTCTTCTTTTGAAACCCACTAGTCAAAAACACATGTGTGAGAAACGACCGACAAGATTGTGATTTGTGACCTCATTTCTCTTCTGCAGTTCCAGTTCCACTCTGCCGTCTGCTCCTTTTCATATCAAAATCCTTAAATCACTCGTTTTACCTTGACAAGTTGTTTAGTGCGCTGGAAAAATAATTTAAATTTAATTTACATAATATAAGATAATTTTCTATTTTTAGAAAAAATTATATAATATGTAGTCAATTATTACTTTGAAGAAGTAACAGATGCATTTAATAGGAAGAATAAATTATAAAGTTTCAAAATTTTTAACCTTTTTATTTCAGTGTTTAATGTTTTAACATTTTTAATTAAAATGTTTCACAAGTCAATTTAAAAGATTGTCTCCATTAATATTTTGTTAATATATTTATAAAGACTGATGTTTAAAGGGACTACGTGATATTTTCTTCCTGGCATGATTTTTGAGTATTAAATAAATGACTACATTTTGATTACGTGGAAAGTCGATCATATATAAAATAAGTTTGAATTCGTAGGGAAGTCGGAATATGATCTTATTACTTACACGGAATAAATTTTTTATAATTTTCTGAAAATCAAAATTATATAATTATATAACATAATAAATTCATAAGTATAATAAAGTATGATTCATGTAAGAATTTTGTTTTGAACTACACAACTGTGTGTCTCATAACTAGTTATTTACCTTTTCTTCATTCATAGGTATGCCTATCCCGTTGAATCTACATTACATGGCGTTGGTAACATTTTGTACAAGAGCTTCATGATTCAAGTTTCAACATTTTGTACAAGAAGTAGGAATGCATTCCCTAGAAAGAAACAGGTCCGTTATACTTTTAAAGGACTTTAAGAAAGGTTAAAGAGTCAATGTGAAGAAGATTGATACCAACTTTGAATTTTACAAATGATGAAGAGTTATGAAGCACATGTATTTTCTTTGCGATTGTTGAGAATTGTGGAATTTGCTTTTGTATTTTGTAACAATAAAAGCACATGTAATTTGCTTTTATATTTTGAATATATAAAATGTTCAATTTTAAAAGTCTTTATAGACTATATATTATATATAAATGCAGTTTTTTAGTCATTTATATTTGATAGCAGTATGCAATTAAGACGCATATTAATATTTGTATGTTGCTTTTAATGTGTATATGGATGTTGCATATATAATGTCAAGAGTTTGCTTTTATGTTAAATATTATTGGTAATGAAAGAATAAATTGTTACTTTTATTATTAAAAAATTTTGCCTAAAAAATTAACTTTGTTGCTCTATCTATTTAACAATGTTGCCTAAAAAGAGTTAAAGTGTTGCAATATCTATTTAATGTTATTGTTATAGTTTGAAACTAATGTGTTGCCTTAGTCAAAACTTAAAGCAACATTTTTTATTTTGTTATCTAATCA
>JAOSBL010000008.1:31764908-31779980 GCA_027568915.1 Erythroxylum roraimae
ATACACAATTCAACCCCCCCTTCTTGTGCATCTGAATATCATTATTAAGTCGTGTATTAACGTGTGATTCACTTCAAATTTGTGGCTCTTGAACTTCTCTAAGTTCAACCTCACTCCCAGTACTTTCTTTGAGAATAAATTCTCTTTCTAAGAATGTAGCATGTCTTGAGACGAATGCCTTTTGCTTAATAGGATGATAGAATTGATAACCAAAACTCTCTTTCGGATATCCTACAAATTTGCATTTATCTGATTTAGCTTGAAGCTTATCAGATATAGCACGCTTCACATAAGCTTCACATCCCTAGATCTTTAGGTGTGATAATCCTGGTCTTTTACTAGTCCATATCTCATATGGTGTCTTATCAACCGATTTAGATGAAACTCCATTTAGAAGATATATTGTGGTTTCAACTGCATATCCCAAAAAGATATAGGAAGGACTGCATGACTATCTAATAGCGTACGATTTCTCTTCTCAGAAACTCTATTATGTTGTGGAGTTGCAGGAGGAGACCATTGTGAGACAATCCCATTCTCTATTAAGTAACCAAGAAACTCGTGGTCTAAGTATTCACCACCTTAATCTGACCAAAGTGTCTTAATATTTTTTCCAGTTTGTTTCTCTACCCCTAGTCTAAATTCTTTGAATTTTTTACATGATTAAGACTTTTGTTTCATCAAGTACACATAACCATATCTAAAATGGTAATCTGTGAACATAATGAAATATGAGTATCTACCTCTAGCATTTGTAGGCATAGGCCCACATACATCTGAATGTATTAATTCTAATAACTCACTAGCACGTATCCCTTTTCCTTAAAGGGTAGTTTGGTCATCTTTCCCAATAAACAAGGTTCACAATTTTCATGTGATTCATAACCAAAAGGATCAAAATATCCTTCTTTATGTAATTTTGTGATTCTAGTTTCATTGATATGATCTACCCTACAATGCCATAAATAAGATGGAGTTTGGTTACTTAATTTTCTTTTCATACTATTTATGTTAAGAATTGGCCTTTCAAGATCTAACTCATACAAACCATTTGTAAGTATTCAAGATCCATAATAAATATCATCTTTATAAAAAGAACAACTGTTACCCTTAATTAAAAAGACAAATCCATTCAAATCCAAATGAGAAATAGAAATGATGTTTCTTATAATAACAGGAACATAATAACAATTATCAAGTTCTAATATAAGGCCAGAAGGTAAAGGTAAATTACAAGTTCCTACAACTAATGCAGCAACTCTTGCTCCATTGCCAACTCACAGGTCCACTTCGCCCTTCTTCAATGATATACTCCTTGTTAATATTTGCATGTTATTACATATATGAGAACCACAACCAGTATCTAATACCCAAGAATGTGGAACAAAAGTAGAAAGATTGATCTCAATCATAAACATACCTGAAGAGACAGCTTCCTTAAGCTTTTTATCTTTCAGGCAAGCAAGATAAGATGGGTAGTTCCTCTTCTAATGTCCGTTGACTCCGCAATGAAAACATATTCCCTTGTCAGTATTCTTATTCTTGACACCTACTTTGGCTTTTACTACATTAGTAGAACCCTTCTGTTTCTTATTATTATTCTTCTTAAAACCCTTTTTCTTGCTTTTAGAAGAACTGACAAGTACAGAGCTGGGTTCCTTCTTAAGGCACCCTTCCGTAGTCTTAAGTACGTTCAACAGTTTAGGCAATGTCATATCCTTCTAATTCATGATGAAGTTCATGATGAATTGTGATAAGCTCAAACTCAGAGACGGTAGCACCATATCAACGCTTAACTCGTGATCCATGACAAAACCTAATTGGCCAATTTTTCAATATACCCAATCATCTTCAGCATATGAAGGTTGACTAAAGATCCTTCTGTCATCTTGCATTGAAACAGTGCCTTGGAGATTTGATCTCTCCACCTTACTTTGTGCACCAAATAACTCCTTAAGATGCAGTATCATAGTTGGGGCATCCATGTTGTCATGCTGCCTCTGAAGTTTAGGAGACATGCAAGCTAACGTCACACATGTAGCTTATTTAATGTCATCAATATAACGCTGATATTTCTCCCAATCTTCATCAGTTGCATCTGAACAAGGTTCTGATGGAGTAGGAGTATTAAGAACGTACAACTGCTTCTCTTGCCTAATAACTATTCTTAAGTTTTGTAGCCAGTCTGAAAAGTTGGGTCCAGTCAGGTTATTAGCATCCATGATGCTCCTCAATGTCAGGTTGGTACTCATCTTCAAATTCAATAACTAAAAAACATAAAAGGAGCATATATTAGTTTATATCCAAAAATCGAATAAAATAAGGACTTTAAAATATTTGATTACTCCCACTATTTTCTTCAAAATAATAACCCTCACTATTATATCGAAAAATTATCAAATAATTTCTTTGTGGGCTAGGATCCTATTTAAAATTAATTGATCTTGAGTTTGCCCAACAAACCAACTAAAAAATAAATTAGGTAGAAAACAACTTTTCAATCACATCTCATGTGACTCCTAGCACCGTTAAGTGACAACTTTTGCCAAAAATATATCACATACATTATTCCTAACCCAGCCTCTAAATTTATATGATCACGCATTTACTCATCCAAATCATACAATTTTAGTTAAGTAGAACCCATTAATTTAAGATAAAACATATCCGGATTAAAGTGACCTTGAGTTTACTCAACAAGCCAAACAATAAACATAATTATGGTTTTATTCTCAAATCATGAAAGACAACTATCACGTTCATAATGTGTACTTAATATTTTATTGAGGGGCTTTAAAATTTCAAAAATTTCCAATCTCATCAAAATAATATTATCTCATTATATTTATAATTTCAAACATAATCCAATTATGAATGAAATTATTTAAAACTTTTGCTTGATTCTAACTATTGATTTGATAAAAAATTTAATTTAATTGAACTCTTGAAAAATTAAATTAAATTCCAAAATTTTTCCTAATAAAAATTGCCTTTGATAGAAAATTTCAAAAATTAGTAAAAAAAACTTTTCAATTTTATTAGGAGTTGAAATTATTTAATCTCTATTAAATTAATTAAATGACAATTTAAGGATTTTTAAAAAACATTTAAAAACACATAAAAGGGGTTGGGAGGGTGTCTAGCGCGTGCACTACACGCGCCCCGTGGTTAAAGATAGGTTGACCAGTCAATGCCTGTGATGGATGCTTCTCGAGAACGGTGGGCACTTATCCCACTTGCGCCCATCGTCTTCTTCAGAAGCTTCCACCGTCTTCTACAACCGCTCCTTCCCACGTCGCTCCTTCTATGGAACGTGCTACTCCCACGTTTTTTCAACCCCGTGTCTCATGCTTCCTCATCTTTTCAACCGCAACCCATCTTCCCACGTTTCCACTTCTCACCGTTGGTCACCTGCATCTGCCATTGTTTGCACCGTCCACGGGCTGATGGCGTTGCCTATTATGGGCGATTAATGCCCATCGTCTTCTCCAGTGGTGTCGCCATTCAATGGGCGATTAAGGCCCATCAATTTCTCCACTGGCGATGCCATCCATGGTGTCGCCATTCGATGGGCGATAATCGCCTCAACGCCCCATCCAGTGCCGTCACGATGGGCGTGACAACGATGCCAACCAGTGGCATCGCGATGGGCATCGTCGAGGCAGTAAATAGATTTAAAAAAATAAAAACAAACAGAAAAAGTATTACACAAGGCAGTACGAAAATCGCAAGCATATGAAAAACATATTTATCAGATTTGATCAATACACATAGGAAAAATAGGGAACATGCATGAACAGACATAAAACAAGGAGACTCAAAACAATCTCGTTTTGAATGCTTATTTAGGCATCAGATGTAATCTTGTTAAAAACATAAAATTGACAGTGATGGTAGGAAGCATAAGCAATAAACGCAAGCAGAAAGCTCAGGAAGGAGAAAGACAAAAGTGGTATCGTATAAAGAACAACACCTGAAGCACAACATATTAATTTGTATCAAAATCAACAAGAACCAAACTTCGAATCTAAGTGAAACAATTAAAGGAGGCTCTGATACTACTATTGGAATCCGACCGTTATCGAATCACGGGTGTAGCAAAAAACAAAATTTTTTTTAGATTTTGAGCAGATCTCGATAATTGAATAAACTTGAATAAGACATAAAACGATTTAGAAATCATACCTTGTTCGTTTTTCTATTGAAAAATCTTAGAATTTTTTCCGATTGATCAATCACGAGCTGTTCAAGTGTCTAGCCTCTGATAGTATCCACAGAGCAATTCTTAAATTGATTTGAGAGGAAGAAGACAAAAAGTGCTAGCTTCCAAAAAGCTCTTCCCTTCAAATAGACAAAATCATAATAATCTTTTATTAAAATTAAATCTCTTTAATTATAATAAAATCAAATTCTAATTAATTTAATTTTAATAAAATCAAATGTCTCATATTTGATCCCCAAAGTTTCTCAAACTTTATAATTAAGTTCAACTTAATTAAATTGATTTTTCTTTCACAAATTGCTCTTTGATGTGTGACCCATTAAGTTCCTAATAAATTGGCAATGATTACAAATTATAATTCTAATTCACAATTAGAATTTGATAAATTAAAACTTCTTTTAATTTATCTTTAATTCTCCAATTAAATAATTCATAATCATAAATTATGATTGATGTCTAGCAACATGTCATCATTACCTAAATATCAGGAATGTCAAAGTGATTGACTTAACCTGTCCATGCATGGCTATAATGTATAACTTGATCTTTTCGTGATTCAATATTCTAATTGGACAGAGTATGGATATATTTTCTACTTTTATCATTTAATCATGTTCGTTCTTGTTAATTAGTAATTGATTTATAATTAAAATTTGGAAACTCCTTTTCAAATATCAATTCACTCTGCGTAGAGAATTTGATAAATCATTACTAATCAAGAACAGTAGAATATTCTCTCTAATTACTTTAGAGTGACAAATCTTATATTGACTTACTCAACTATCTACATATGGTTCACATTGTATCCAATTACTACCGACTGAATTATCTTAGGATGATTCATAAGTAGCATCAAAACATAATATTTCCTTTATTAGATACCTTGGTAATCTCAAGTCTGAGAATCAATTATACAACCATCATTATGAGTTAATCCATAGACACATAAGTACTATTCAATTCGAAATTCTCATAATCGGGTCAGTTCAGTGACTTATTCTCTAATTATCACCACCCACACATTAGTTTAAGTATCTCTATACTTTTCTTCGTAAGAAAGTAACATAATATGTGCTAGTTTCACATTAATATTTAATGCATTCAAATTATTTAATTATGATATCACTTAGATTAGATTAATAGTTTAGTTTCTTTCTTTAAGATTTAAAGTGTTACCATAGTTATTTTGTTAATATCAGGTGTAATTTAGTATCAGAATCAACTTATTTTTTTTTCAAATATTAAGAGTTCTTGTTTGCTTATTTGACTGAAGTTGTTTTAGATCAAAATGGACATGCCAAGAATTCAGTTATTCACCAGATATTTAACAAATTGTTTCTTCTCCCTTAGCGTGGGTTGTGAATTAGGTTATACGTTTTTTTGGAGTTAAATATTTGTTGTCACGCACAGTAAATTTTGGCTAGATCCATTTACCAAAACAACCAAATTTTGGCTAGATCGTGGAAGCTAAGCGTACGGGCATGATTAGAAACACGCGCCAACGGGTGGTCTTCATTGGTGACGCTTACAGCGACGCGCACCTGAGAGGTTAAAACGGACTAACTCCAGTTGCCAGGAAGATAAGAGTCAGTCGGTCCATTGTGGATACTATAAATAAATAAAAATAAGTACAGTCCAGAACTGGCCTCGACCGCAAGGTTTTATGTTTCTTTTGAAATGGAAGAGACGCTTAATCGGGACGTAATGCCGTGTCTTGTACATCCAGCCACTCTACTCTACATTTATTGGTTGTGATTTTTGGATTCACATTAGGTCAATGACTTGTAGCTCAAGACTTGTAAAATTCAAAGTTAGACCAGAGTCAGAAAGGTTAATAATACACCTGTCAATGCCTCTCACATCATAAAGCCTACTCGTACTCACAATTGCCCTCCTTCCAAAGGCCCAGGATATTATTTTAAGAGGCGGCTTGGCTTGGCTTGTTTTGTCTGTCTGTTTCCTACTTTCTTCGAAACTTCGCTGCTTTCTTTCTGGGTGGGTGCTCGATCAGTTTCTTTTAAATAAGTGCTTACGCTCTTCCGATCTTCATGCTTGGCTGAGCGTTGAAAAGGGGTTTTCTTGGTTGAGGTACACATTCCTTTTAATCCAGCTGTTTTTGGCTCTAGCTTCTTCTACCCTTGGCCTGGAGAATTCTAGCAATTCAGTTCATCGTCTCTGTTTGTTCTGTGATCTGCTTTATTTTGTATGCTCTCTCTCTCTCTACATATATATCCAAAAATTCTTGCCTTTTTACATTTGGGGTCTGTTAACTAGTTTCATTTGTTGTTCACACTTTATTTAATCGGTAGTCAGTCAACTGCTATTGAGCAGCTAGGTAAAGTTTGCCCCTTTCCAAACCTTTGAGTATCTTATCAAGAATTCCTTTTGTTTTTCTTTTTATCCGCAGATCTTCCCATACCAAACCAGGGTCTTTATTCTTGATGGATACTCTTCCCCAGGAGCATCCCAATTCAATTAACAGATTCGTATCTAATCACGGCCCAATTTCTTGTTCTTCAAATAGGAACCTTCTTATTGGATTCAAACCTAACCGTAATCTCAGTAATTCCCATCCACCTGTTGATTCTACCAGTTTTACCCCTTCAAACGATATGAAATCATTTCCTCAATCCTCAAATCCAGAATCAGATCAACCCAGCAGTAATGCTACTCTGAAGTACATCAACGATATGCTTATGGAAGAGGACTTAGAGGGTAAGAACTGTATGCTGCAGGACTGTTTAGCCCTGCAAGCTGCTGAGAAATCCTTCTATGATGTCCTTGGCCAGGAATATCCTCATTCCTCAGGTCAGTCTCTGTCATGTCTTGATCAAAAAAGTGAAAACCCTGTTGATAGTTCCAATTCGAGTAGTAGTGTTGATACTCAAAACTTCGATGGGATTTTCTCTCAAGACAACCTCCAGTTGTCTGGTTTGCCAAGTTTTCTCATGGACTCGCCTGTAAGTATCCTTCTAGGACCTGATTTCCCTGGTGAGTTGCAGCCCCTGGGCTTGAAGGAGAGTGGGATAAGAGAATTGGCGAAGTCTCTTCAAGGTTATGATTCTTTAGTATTGGCTCCAAATGGAAACTCAGCAAAGCCTTCAGACCACGAGAAGAGAGATAAGTCTCCAACCAATGTGCTGGGTAGGAAAAGTCATCAACGTGAGGACATTGATGATTTAGAAGGAAGGAGCAGCAAGCATTCTGCCTTTTCTCTTGCTGAATCTGAGCAGTCTGACGTGTTCGATCAGGTGTTACTCTGTCCTGTTGAAAGCAATGGATCTATGTCATGTGCTATTGAGGACAAGTCACAGAGTGGAGCAAGTAGGAATGGTAATAAAAAAGGATCTAATGGCAGAGCTTCGCGAGTGAGAAAACAAGGTAATCAAGGAGAACTGGTTGACTTGTGGACTCCCTTAACCCAATGTGCTCAAGCTGTGGCCAGCCTTGATCAAAGGACTGCTACTGACCTGCTTAAGCAGATTACACAACACTCTTCTCGTTTTGGTGATGGAAACCAAAGGTTGGCACATTACTTTGCCAATGCCCTTGAGACACGTTTAGCCGGCACGAGGGCACCTACTTATACACCACTTCTCAGCAACAAGACTCCTGCTGTTGATATCTTGAGAGCTTACCAGGTGTTTGTTAAAGCGTGCCCCTTCAAAAGAATGTCTAATTTCTTTGCTAACCGTACAATTATTAAGTTTGCAGAAAAAGCGACTAGGCTTCACATCATTGATTTTGGCATTCTCTATGGTTTCCAATGGCCTTGCCTTATTCAACGTCTCTCAGAAAGGACTGGTGGACCTCCCAAGTTACGTATCACGGGAATTGAACTTCCTCAACCAGGCTTCCGACCTGCAGAAAGGGTTGAAGAAACTGGGCGTCGTTTGGCTAGATACTGTGAGAGGTTTAATGTCCCATTTGAGTATAACGTCATAGCACAGAAATGGGAAACCATCAAATATGAGGATCTCAAGATTGACCGAGATGAGATGACGGTTGTCAACTGCTTGTATAGACTAAGGAACCTCCCTGACGATACCGTTGTAGCGAACAGTGCAAGAGATGCGGTTCTAAAATTGATCAAAAGCATCAGGCCAGACCTTTTCATCCATGGGGTTGTTAATGGCAATTACAATGCGCCCTTCTTTGTTACTCGGTTTCGTGAGGCTCTCTTCCACTTCTCCTCGTTGTTTGATATGTTTGAGGCTACTGTGCCTCGCGAGGATGAACAGAGACAGCTGTATGAGAAAGAGATATTTGGAAGAGATATTACGAATGTTATAGCTTGTGAGGGTATAGAGAGAGTTGAGAGGCCTGAGACTTACAAGCAGTGGCAACTTCGGAATCTGAGAATTGGGTTCAGACAACTTCAGTTAGATCAAGACATTCTGAGAAAAGTAAAATCTATAGTGAAATCAGAATATAATGAGAATTTTGTTGTTGATCAGGATGGCCAGTGGATGCTTCAGGGATGGAAGGGAAGGATAGTTTATGCTCTTTCGGTTTGGAAACCTTTGTTGGAGTAAAGCATGACTATTTTTCCGAGTATCATAATGTAGTAGTAGAATGTAGCAGTGGTAGCAGCAGCAACAATAGGTTCGATCATATTACTAGAAAGTTTTTGTTTTTTGGTTTCTATCTTATCTGCACTGAATTTGTGTAACATGATGTAAATATAACCTCCAATATGTATTGGTATGGAGTGAATGGAAAGCGAGCTGTAATTAGTTCTCGTTGCTGTGTTTCTGCAATGAAAACCTTCATATTGGAAGTATAGAAGTAAAAGGAGCCTATCACCCATGTTTAGAATAATGCCAAGCCTTTTTCAATTGGGAAGCTCGAAGGGAACCGTAATCAGAAAGAGATTAAACCCAGATGGCTCCATTCCTAGCTAGCTCATGTTACTATGACGTTCTTCCCATGTCTCTGATTTTTAAGCAGATGTCTCTAGGCAAGTTCTTCCAGTCTGTCTTTAACCGGTATCACCCAAAGTTTACCATGGTCTGAAGCTAAATATAAACTTTAAAGTAGATAGGAAATTTATGAATATATGTTAAGCTTGAGCATTTTTTAATTTTCACAGCTTAAATCTGAATCTTAAAGTTTTTAAATTGGATTTTAAAAATCAAAATCCAATTTATGACTGCTTGTTAAAATCAAATCTACTAATAATTTCTTTTTACAAAAGAAAAATAATATTTATTTATTTATTTATATTTAAACGAATAGTCTATGGAGTGAAATGAAGAGGCATCAGCCAAGGCAGCAATTCCTAAGAAACCCTAGTAGCAGTAGAATATTCGCAGCATAGCAGACAAAAAGGTCCCAATGAACTTCTGTCATATACTTGTCAGACAATATCGAGGGAGATAAAGCAGCAATTCATCGTTTCAAACAAAAAAAAAAAAGAAAGCAGCAATTCACTTATAAGTACTAACTCAAAAAGTAACAAAAGAACAAAGTCCATAAAATCAGCACTCGTCCTGAGAATCAAGTCTCATCGCCTCGATATGACTGACAATCAGAACACTTCCTAAACCTAGGACGTCACATGAACGAATTCCACAAGCGTGGGGTAAATATTACCAGGGGGTAGAGTGGTAGGACAAGTCCTATTTAGTAAAAGTTCCAGTTTTTTTTTTTTTAACATAAGATGTACTAAGCAGTATAAATTTATATTATTCAATGTCCTACTGAAAAAAGGAGAAGCATGAGGTGAAACTGGCAGGGTAAGTGTATGAAAGGCACATGGCCACATGTGTGACCCTATACACAATATAAAAGTTGAAAAAAAAAAGGCACCATGGCACCAGTGAGCTTTTTGTTTTTTTAGTTCGATTCATTTTAACGTTAAATCCGAAAGTTGAAGTTGATATGAGTTTTTTTGTACTTTAAAAGTTAAATATATTCAGAAAGTTTGGCAAGGGCAACTCATTGGCTCCATTGGCTCCAATTCCAACGCAGCACTAGTATTTGCTATAACTTAAATTTACAAACTGTTTCACTGGTTTCTGTTCTGTGCAACATAACCATTTCACTCAAAGATCATCAACACGAGATTTGTGTCACCAGCAGCTTTTTCCTAACAGCGTCGAAATGGATTCTGTGCTCTGCTCGGAGTTTCTTGATCAAGGTAATCTGACCAGCTTTCGGCTTCTTTTCTTCTCCTTTTTACTCCTGTTCTCCTCAATTTTCTATTTCTTTTGTTTGTGAGTTTGGTGTTACATAGCTATCTGGGCCTTTACCCTCAGCTTCTGCAACTCAACTTCTTCAAGTAGAACTACTATGAGTTTCCCATTAATTGGATGATATTCTCGCTATCTTCTTCCACTACTCTCAACTTTAACTCCCAGAGATTTTGTTTTTCTTGACATCCTCAACTTCTGGAAATTTATTCCTAGTTGGCTACTTGTAAGCCCTGGGAAACCAAAAGTCTGTCTCTCTGTTCAACAAAAATCATGGATAATGCTGTTTCCCAAGATTTTCCAAGTCCCATGACCACATTCAACAATGAACATGGCACAATTTCGATGATTAAGAATCAAAATCACAGTAGTTTTGAACTCGATGAGGGTCCTCATCAGCCACCAACTCCAGCAGATGCACACTGTCCAAGTACTGAATTAGCAACTTCTCATCTCTCAAGCTCAGATGGAGACTCTTTAGACAGTACTGACTTCTCCAATGCCGTTCTCAAGTACATAAGTGATATGCTCATGGAAGAAGATTTAGAGGGCGAGGCCCCCAATTTTCAGGATCACTTGGCCCTCCAAGCCGCTGAGAAATCATTCTATGACGCCCTGGGACAGGAGTACCCAAAGTCAAGTGAATCTCTTTGCTTTGCACAAAGCAATCAGAGTGTATTAGATGGCAGTTCGGTTTGGAGTTCCATAGATGATAGCAGCAACACTACAGCCTTCAATTTGGTTGAATCCATGTGGATTTTTGATCATAGTGAACTCAAACCCTCTTGTACAGAGAACTCATTTGTAGTTTCTTTCGAAAATCATGAACTGGATTCATGCACCAAGTCACTTTCATTTTGTAATTCTTTGATTCCAGTTCTTAATCATGAAAAGGACAATAGGAACTTAAGTAATTCAACGGAAAGTACACACCGTCATCGTAAAACCATTGCATACTCTGAAGGGAGAAGCAACAAGCAGTCTGCAGTTTCAATTGAAGAACCAGAGGAATCTGAGATATTAGATACCATATTGCTCTATCAGAACGAGTCAGAAACATGCACCCGTCAGAATGCATCAAAAAATGAAGTAAGTGTAAAGTCAAATAAGCATACAAAAGGGGGTGATGGTCGAACAGCTCGCTCAAAGAAGAGGGGTGAGAAAAGGGATCTGGTAGATTTGTGGACACTCCTATCTCAATGTGCACAAGCTGTAGCTGGAAATGACCAAAAGGCCACAACAGAGCTTGTAAGGCAGATTAGGCAACACTCTTCTCCTTATGGTGATGGAAACCAAAGGTTGGCTCATTATTTTGCCAATGGACTTGAGGCGAGGCTGGCTGGCACGGGGACGCCTGGGTACACACCATATATAAGCAGCAGGATATCAGCTGCAGATCTCCTAAGAGCTTACCAAGTTTATGTGACAGCATGTCCCTTCAATAGAATGTCAGATTTCTTTGCAGAACAACATATTGTGAAACTAGCAGCGAAAGCCAGCAGGATCCACATTATTGATTTTGGCATTCAACATGGCTTTCAGTGGCCTTCCCTCATTGAAAATCTCTCAACACGATCTGGAGGACCGCCAAAGTTGCGGATTACAGGAATTGAGTTTCCTCAACCAGGTTTTCGGCCTGCAGAAAGGGTTGACGAGACAGGTCGCCGTCTCGGGAAGTTCTGTCAGAAGTTCAATATCCCATTTGAATATTATGGTATAGCAAAGAGATGGGAAACTATACGGTACGAAGATCTAAAGATTGATAGAAGTGAGATAACTGTCATTAACTGTTTGTACAAGTTAAAGGCTCTTCCTGATGACACCATGACGATGAACAGTGCTAGAGACGCTGTTCTAAAGCTGATACGAAGAATTAACCCTGATATTTTTATCCACGGGGTGGTAAATGGAACTTACAATGCACCCTTCTTCCTCACTCGCTTTAGGGACGCATACTACCACTTCTCAGCGATGTTTGACATGATTGATGCTACTATTCCCAGGGAAGATCAAGAGAGATTACTGATTGAGCAAGAAGTATGGGGCAGGTATGCTACAAATGTCATAGCCTCCGAAGGTGGGGAGAGGCTAGAAAGGCCTGAGTCTTACAAGCAATGGCGAGTTCGACACCAGAGGGCTGGGTTCAAGCAACTTCCACTTGATCAGGAGATCTTAAAGAAAATGAGAACCATAGTGAAATCAAACTACAATGACAACTTTGTTATAGATGAGGATGGCCAATGGATGCTTCAGGGGTGGAAGGGACGAATAATCTATGCATTATCAGCTTTGGTACCGTTTGAGAAGTAGCATATTTGCTTAGAAGTAGAATATTATTAGGGTTTTGGGGTCTTAAGGAATTGATCTTTCGATGAATGTAGCTTGTAACCTTTCTATATAATTGAGGAAGCATGACTCACATGTTGATGTTTGTAAATGGTCATGCTCCCTACAGTTGTTTATATAGTACTTGGAGCTCATAATTTACCGCTTGTCAGCTCATACAGTTGCTCTGTAAATGGCATTTCTTCAAAATCACAAAATTATGACATCCAGCACATCTGTGAAATATAAATAGATCGTATAAGAATCCAAGAGAAAAGGTTAATTTGTAGAAGCTTGTTTGGGACAGATTCAGAAAGGTATCGTGGTCTGAATTAAAAAGAAATGGCATTGACACACAACACACAACACAGAACACAGAACAAGTTTTACCTAAAAGCCACTATTCTGTTTGATGATTCCAGATCATTGAAAGCAATGTTTATTACCTGATTATGACTGATGATGGAACTTTTGTCCTAACTTGCATTATTAGCTACATAATTAATAACATGACCAAGTATAGGTGTGGATACAAGAGGGAAGGAAGGATCAGCATTTCGTCACTGAAAGTTGGCAACCTGTTAGTGGTGCTGATCTTCTTTCCTGATTCTCACAACCCCTATTTGTACTCTTGGAGTCTCTTACATTGACAAACAATAGGTAAATTGGTGGATTAAGTTTGAAATGAGATAAATCTGCTTTTTACATCAAACTCATGAACTGAATATTAAAAATCTACAACCTCTGTGGAGTAATAAGGATGATCCTATAAACAAATCATAGAGTGATAAGGATGATCGTAAGAAGTCCCACAAATCATGGAGTGATAAGGTTGATCATACTCACAAAATTATCGAAGGAAATATGGTTGGTGACAAGGACTTCCAAAGAGTAACAAATTCCTACTGAAGTGGTAGTTCATTAAATATGGTAGTTTATTAGATAAAGGAAACTCCATCTGATAGTGATGATATCTCTAAAATTGTAATCTTTCCTTCCTTATCTTGTTTAAGTGCTCTATATGTATTAATCTATATATATAGCTTTTTGAGGCTTGTAATTGGTATCGGTGAGATAAGAATCAATTCCAAAATAGCAAAATTATCTTTTACTGCATCTCTATTTTTTTTTCCTCTTGGTATCAAAGCCATGACTTTGTTGTCTTTAAATGTTGGAAATTTCATCACACTAAAACTCACACAATCAAATTATCCATTATGGAGAGAACAAGCTTTATGATTAGCAGAGAGCCAAGATGTGGTTGGTCATCTCACCAATGAAACACCAGTTCCAACAAAATATACTACTTCAAATTCAAACACCGAAAACATCACACCACAATTGACAAAAGAATTTACTTCTTGGCAAAAGTTTGATCGCCTTCTCTGGGGTTAGATCATCGGAAGGGGTTAGATCATTGGAACCCTCTCTGAAGAGGCTCTTGGAATTGTCATTGGCTTAGACACAGCACATGCGGTTTGGGAAGCACTAAAAGATGCTCATACATAAAACTTTCAAGAGCGAGAGTTTACACTATGACAACAACTGACTTATCTTCGCAAGGATGATAACAAGACCATTAGAGATCAAATATGCGTCTTTAAAGGTTTGTGTGCCAATCTTGCTGCTATCAGAAAACCTATACTAGATAGAGAAAAAGTCTTCTATCTCCTCATAAGTCTTGGTCCATAATATGAAACCTTTACAACAACGATGTTGAAACCTCCAAGACAAACTTACTTTGACTTGATCTCGCAATTGCAAAATCTTGATCAACGTCTAAACTAGTTTTTAAACCAATCAGATGCATCTCTGTATCACGTCACTCCACATTTAACCTTCTATAGCTAACAACAGAAACAATCTCAAAGTACCAGTTCAAGGAATCGCAACAGTACCTTTACTTCCTCAGGTCATGGATTTCAAGCACAACAATTTCGAAACCAAAATCAAAGCGATCTAGAAGACTCAACATCAGCTACACAACAACGATGATGACCATCACCTCCAGGAGAACGACATATGGCAGCAACAGAGCAAGACCTGTATCATAATGAAACATGTCAATATTGTGGGAAACTAGGCCATATTGCTAAAATTTGTTAGTGGATACCAAAACGAATGACTCAAAATGATGAAATTGCCCAAGCTCTTACAACTCTCACTTTAGACAACTCCATTGTACAAACAAAATGGACTTCTGATACTGGTGCTTTAAATCACATGATAGGAAAGCAAGGTATGCTGACTAATATTCATAAATACTCCAAATCTGATGCCATCATAATTAGAGATGGTTCTTTGATACCTATAACAGGTATTGGTGATTCA
>JAOSBL010000008.1:31787722-31798559 GCA_027568915.1 Erythroxylum roraimae
AAAAGGCCCCCCCCCCCCCCCCCATAGACGTCTATTCAAGCTTTACCTGGATAAAGGAATGGACAGCCCAAAATCAATGGGCGTTCTAAATCAACCTCGAAATCTAAAACCACGAAATCCACTAGAATTATAAACTTGTCCACTTTAACGAGCACATCTTTCACAATCCCAAACTACCTGTTGATTAATCAGATTGATCTACTAGTTGCAATGCCATAGATGTCGGCTTCATCTTTCCAAGACCTAATTTCTGAAAAACTAAACAGGGCATTAAGTTTATACTTACACCTAAATCACAAATCACACAAACATTTGTTAAATTGCTTATTACTAACTACATAAGGAATTGTGAAACTACTAGGATCTTGTAGTTTTGAAGGAATCGCATTAGAAATAATTGAACTACATTTTGATGGAAATTGCACCGTCTCATTATCAATAAGTGACCTCTTATGAGTTAGGATATCTTTTAAAATTTTAGCATACTTGGGCATGTGTTCTAGTGCCTCCACAAAAGAAAGATTAATCTATAATTTTTTTAACTTTTTAAGGAATGAGGCAAACTAACTATCATACTATTGTTTCTTAAGTCGTTGAGGGAAAGGAATAGGTGGCACATACTTACCTGCTTCGGCTTGCTTATTCTTACCTATTTCATGCTGTGTGCGATCGCATCTTTCCTTGTTGCGATTGCACCTGAAGCTTATTTCTTCATATTCTAATTCATCTCCTAGGATGTGATAGCACTCAGATGCCTTGCGATCGCAACTGAAGCTATGTTGCTCTAACTGTCTTTCCTTAACATGTTCATGATTGCACCCTTCTATTGACTGTTCATCTGCTTTCTTTTTTACTTGATTTTCAAGCTCCTTACCACTCCTTAGACATATATCTTTTAAAGACTCCTTTAGATTTGGCTCTATGGTACTTGGAAAACCTCCAAGGTTCCGTTGAGCAAGAGAAGTTGTCAATTATCCCAATTGAACCTCCAAATTGTGGATTGATGAAGAGTGATTTTTAGCTAATTGATCAACTTTTGCTTCTAGCTTCTGTTGTGACTCATCTTGTTGATTTAACTTAGTTCCAATCATCTTCATAAATTTCTCCATCTTAGCTTAAAATGGATTCCTAGGCTGAAGCTGCCTTTGCTCTCCCTCTGTGTTGTTGTTACTCCACAAAAAATTTGGATGATTCCTCCATCCAGGATTGTAAGTGTTTGAGAATGGGTTATTCCCCACAAACTTAACTTGCTCAGCTGTAGCAACTGCTTCGTTGGTAAAATGCCCCTGCTGATTACATAACTCACATGCACTTTGAACGCTGCCATTGATGAGCTTGAGGTGAAACAACTAAACTGTTTCGCAAGGTTTGCGACTTCGGCTTGTAAAGCAGTGACTGGATCTAAAGACAGAACCCCCTTCTATTCTTTAACCAGTGATCGAGACCTATCTGATGCCCACAATGCATTAGTAGCTACCATTTTTCCAATAATTCATATGTTGCATCAATTATTTTTTTCATTAACGATCCTCCTGCAGTTGCATCAATTGTACCTCGAGTAGTGGTGCTAACTCCATTGTAAAAGGTTTGAAGCAATAATTCCCGAGGTAAATTGTGGTGAGGACAACTTCGTTGTAACTCTTTGAACCTTTCCTACGCCTCATACAGAGTTTCACCATCTTGTTGCTAGAAGTTTGTGATTTCCTTAATGATCTTGGCTGTTTTGGCTAATAGGAAATACTTAGACATAAATGCTTGAGCCAACTCAGTCCATGTAGTAATGGACCCTAATGGAAGAGAATTCAGCCATACCTTAGCTTTATCTTCTAAAGTGAATAGGAATAACCTTAAACATATGGCATCATTCGTTACTCCATTGTACTTGAAAGTGTAATAAATTTCTAGGAAGTTTGTGATATGGGTATTTAGATCATCATTTGCTAACCCATAAAATTGTACTGTTGATTGTAACATTTGCAACAGAGCTGGTTTAATCTCGAAATTATTCGCAGTCATAGCAAGTCGTGTCACACCTTGTTGATTTGGCTAAAATCCAAGCCTAACCACATCCTTCAAAGTTCTTTGTTCCTCTTCCATGATATTTTCTAGTACTTCAGCTTCAATTTCACGTGTATCTTCAGCAGCTTGTCGTAAAGCTGTTTCTAACCGAGTAACTTCGTTATGAAATTCAACCAAAGGCTTCATAGAATTTTTCGTTTTCCTTCGGGACATACACCTGCAAAGAAATGAAGTACTTAAATCAACCTATAATTAAATTAAAAACGATGTTAAATAAATCTCCAGCAACGGCGTCGAAAACTTGATGAGCTTTAAATAGAAATGCACTCGGATCCCGATCACAAGCGTACGGGTTATTGTAGTACGGTTATCGTTCCTATGAGGATTTATTCTAATCACCAATTAAATTCTTTCCAAATTGTTTAAGTTAATAATAACAAGATCTAGAAGTTGAAAAGGATATAACTAAAGCAACTATGTTTAAACTACCATAACAAAATTAATCTATAAGGGAAATAATTGTTTCTCATAAATCTCAAGATTAAAAGTTCCAGAAATTGTTTCAACTCCTACTAAGTAAATCTGACTTCTTTGATTCTACTCCCTTAAGTCTCCTAAGAAGTAACTCTTCTCTCTCAAGTCTGAATTACCGACTCTGTTTTATTGTAGTGCAAATCTCTCAATTTGGATGTAAATGAAACAGAGATGAACTGTATAACTTTCTAGGAATAAAACTTGAACACTAATCTCTCAGCATGCAAGTTAGATTTGTATGATTTTTTTTCTAAAAGAACTTAATTCTCATTAAGATCCACTAAAAGCTATTTATAAGAATAGTAACCATACACAGCAGAAGTTCAAAAATCATAATTCACCAATAAGGTTGAAATAATCTTTGAATAAGGAAACTAAAAAACACACATCATTAATAAACCGCAAAATTAAACTAACTAAAAATATAAAATTGTAAAGCTCTCACTTCTTCTCTGTTGTTCTTCTCCTATCTCCAAAAACTCGATCCCTCCCTTCTTTTCCTTTTTTTTGTTCCTCTTATTCACTTTCTGCCATCCTCTTATTATTGTCCACCTCCACTAACTTGTAACAACTTCCCCCACGTTCTTGAACGTTGAAGGCGTCTTTTAACCATTCACCACTCATTCAAACATGTGAGGAAACGTCAGAATTGCCCTTGGAAGTTGCATATTGTGATCACACAACGATTCCTTGCGATCGCACCCGAAAGTGAATAAACTCCCTTCTGGTTCAAAACCCTAAATGCGATCGCACCCAAAGCTACCTCTGAAAGACCAATTAATCTTGCGATCACACCAAAGTGGCTTGCGATCGCACCGTGATCGCATCATTCTTCTTTGCGAGCGCACTAAATACATTTCCATTGTTTCATTCACCAACTTTCATCATCTTGCTCCCTTGTTCCTTCACACTTAACAAAACATCAGACTTGCCTAAAAGCTAAACTAAACTACTAAACCAAGAACGAAAAGTACCAAAAACATAACTAAAAATATTAACACTCAACAAGTCAAAACACACACATCATGTGTCAGCAAGTTAAAGCAGAACACCAAGCACCTATCGACAAACTTAAAACTTTGTCGATTCCTGAATGGAAATGGGAGAAGATTACGATGGATTTCTTGATGGGATTGCTAAGAACTAGCAGGAAGCATTATGCAATATGGGAGATTGTTGATAGGCTAACCAAGTCAGCACATTTCTTGCCAATTAGACAAGTAGATTCTTTGAACGTCTTGACCAAGAAATACATAGATGAAATAATCAAACTTCATGGGATTCCAAGTTCTATAGTCTCAGATAGAGATCCTAAGTTCGCCTCCAAATTCCGGGAAAGCTTACAAGAGGCTTTGGGAACTAAGTTATATTTTAGCACAGTTTTCCATCCACAGACTAATGGCCAATCAGAGACGACAATACGGGCATTAGAGGCAATGTTAAGAGCTTGTGTTATGGATTTTAAAGGCTCATAGGATGACCATCTACCTTTAATTGAATTTTCTTACAATAATTCCTACCACTCTGGAATTCAAATGGCACCTTATGAAGATTTGTATGGTAGGAGGTGCAGAACTCCTATTTGTTGAGATGAGGAAGGTGAAAAGAGACTTTTGGGACCTGAGTTGGTACAAGTTGCAGTTGACAAGATCAAAATGGTGAAGCAAAGACTCAAAGCAGCTCAAGACAGGATGAAAAGATATACGGATGCATATAAAAGGGAGATGGAATTTGAAGTTGGAGATAAAGTATTTCTTAGAGCCTCACTATGGAAAGGGGTTTTAAGATTTGGTAAGAAGGGCAAACTTAGTCCAAGATACATAGGCCCTTATGAGATTATTGAGAAGATTGGGCCTTTAGCCTACAAGTTAGCTTTGCCACCAGAGTTATCCAAGATTCACAATGTCTTCCATGTATCAATGTTGAGAAAACACCGATCAGATCCTTCATATATAATCCAACCTTCAAAGGTTCAATTAAGGGAGGATTTGACTTATGAAGAACAACCAGTGGAGATTCTAGATTCAAAGGAAAAGATCATAAGAAATAAGACGGTGAAGCTGGTTAAAGTCTTATGGAAGAACCACACAAGAGAGGAGGCAACATGGGAGCCTTTAGAAGCCATAAAGGAAAAGTATCCACACCTCTTTGTAGACTCAGGTAAGAATTTCGAGGATAAAATTCTTTAAAGGGAGCAGAATTATTGGACCCTAAATTTTTTATTATTTATTCATTTATTTAAATTGTTTATTCATTTTTTGAATTGAGTCCATTAATCTAGTGAGCATAAGTAGAAATTAGAATTTTGGAATGGAAAAATTATAATTAAGTTAGGGTTTTATGGTAATTAATAAACTAAAGGGAGTGGACATTAGGTTAATTGATGAAGGAAAAAATTGGAAAGTCAAGAATAAAAGTGGTCTTGAATAAGAGAAAGAAGAGAAGAAATCGTGGAAGAAGAGAAAAGAAGAGAAGAAAACGTAGAGAAGAAAGAAGAGAAGAGAAGAAAATCGTGGAAGCTAGGGAAGGAAGAAGAGAAAAACGTGGGGAAGCTAGGCAAGAGGAAGAATCAACTTGTTTAAGGTAAGTTTCATCTTTCCTTCTTGCTTAGGTAGAAGAAGAAGTAGAGAAATGGGTGTTGAGTTGGAAGAAAGAAGAGAACCCATTTTGATTTTTCATGGATTTCTAAACTAGGTTTTGGTTTTTCTAACCTAGATAGACTATGGGTATGTTAAGTTTAAGTTCAATTTTCGTTTATTTATTTTGGTGCTTATTGAAGCTTATGGATTTCTATGGGGATATTGTTTTGAATGGAATTTGGATTGTTTTAGGAAACCAAGAAAACCCTATCCAAGAGCAAGAGGAAAGACACAATTGAACTTGGATTTCCAAGCAATTTAGGTAGGTAATATATTTACAGTTATTATTGAGATGGGCACTTGGCTTACATATGTGTGTGTATATGCTTAATTGCTTAAATTTGAATTGTTGTGAATGAAGGAAATTGCATTATGATATAGTATCATGTCATGCCTTGAAAGATGCTATGACATTTTCTATATTTGAAAAAGAGGAAAAAGCATGAGATGCATGAAAGAATGAATATATGTGATGAATTGAATTGAGCATAGAATTACTTGTGTTTAGGTAAGAGAGAAACCATTTCGTTCGTCACGTGCACGTTGACTAAGCCTTCCCCCAGCTGCCCACTTGTGGCATATGAGATCTTAAGAACGCACTTATTTTGTTAATGGTGTAAACTTCGGTTTCACCATTTCGACCCATGGGACTCTTAAGCCATTTTTTTGTGCATTTCATCTTTGAATTGTTAAGTATGATATATAATTGAATGTTATGTTTTGATGCTTAAATGTACATGATAGGTTTTGTGTGATAGCATCCTTAACTATGAATCTTGAGTTAGAATTGTTGATGGCATAAATTGCTAGATTAAGATGAGATATAGATGTGTATATATATGTGTGTGTGTATATATGCTTGATTGTATGGCTCGTTACCAAAGGCTATAAATATATTAGCCACTGAGCTTTGTAGCTCAACCCATTATTTTTTTCACTCCTCAGGTGCAGAACGAGACAATTATTGATCCTTACGAGGCATCGGCAAAACTCCGAGAAAACTTTCATTTTATAACTAAGTTAGTGCGATCATTTTGGGTAGCTTTATAAGCATATCAAACATGAGTATTCATTGTATTTTGTATTAAGTAATGATGTAGTTGTTGATATGTAACTAAAGCTATGTATAAACTTCCTTTTGTTCTAGTAATGAGATTTTGAATGGAAGAAGTTCCTTTTGTATATGTTCATGTTCATTTTGTTGAGTTGATATGTGTTGTTAGAAATTGTATGTGTAAATGTATGTTGGATTGTTGGGTTCTGGGTTGTGAATAAAAGGTTTCATCGCAGCGAAGCTAGACTTTGGCCGCGGCGAACCTTTCTTGAAGGTGTTTCTGCTTGATTCGCGGCGAAGCCAGACTTTGGCCTCCGCGAACCTTTCCCGAAGGTGTTTCTGCTTGATTTTGGGTAACTTTGCCACAGCAAAGCCAGACATTCGCCGCGGCGTATTTGTCCCGAAAGGTTTTTGGTTGAGTTGGACACTTCGTCGCGGCGGAGCCAGACTCTTTTGTATCAGCGTATTTGTCCCAAAGGGTGCGGTCACTCGACCTTGAGACTTCGCTGCGGCGAAGCTAGATGCTTGCTAGCTACGGTGAACTTCTCCCGAAAGGTCCTTGGAAATATTTCCCTAGCTTCATCGCGGTGAACATCTACTTTTTCGTGGCAAACCTACCAAATGCTGACGTTGAAATTTTCCTTAAATTGAAGTTTTAACTTTCCTCTCGCATGATCCTCACCCGGCCACCCCAAATGGTTGCCTTAGGATTAGTCACAGGACCCGACCCCAATATGTAAGGCCACGAAGCTGGTTTTGTATTGCTTACCCATGCCTGATTAACATCTATATACTGATTGTTATGAAGCTCTGCATCGCTTATTCATAACGATGCTAACATTACATATAAATAAGTGGTTACAGAGTTGGTTCTGCATCGCTTACTCGTAACAGTGCTAGCATAATATATACTCCACACGTGTAGTGGGCGACTCACAGAACATACTAATAGACACAACACCACCTATGTTAGTGACAGACTCCCCCCAAACACTGCCATGCATATTAAGATGTAGTTTGATCAATATAATCAATCGTATGTATAAAGACCTAACAACGTATCATAGGTAAATCACAATTAATACATAAGTGCGCCTTATTTCAATACCAATTCAAAACATATTCAAAATCCATGTCTATGCCAATTTAAAGCACACGCAAATTCAATTCAAAGCATGTGGCATCTCATTAGTTTCTAAGTGTATCCAAAACTCAATTCAATGCTAAATCAAAGCATATGTAAACCTCATGAAGATTAACTTTTAAATTCAAGTAGTAGCACTAATGGAATTATTCATAAACATACTTTTCATCGTAAGGTTAAAAACCATATTTACAAAATCAATTTAAAGGACACTCACCATTTTTCGTTTATCATAAATTGCCTTCACGTGTTCGGTGCTTTTCCTATATTAGTCCCGAGTCTACAGTGACAAGAAAACATTATTGTCTCACTCAACTATGAGGGAGACCCCTGAAGGGTTCCTAAAACTTGCTAAGTACATCCATCACTTACTACCTTGTTTTACAAATTTTATGACAGAGGGCTTAACCAAAATCTTAGCACTTTGTGAGATTAAAATTATGTTTTCTTTTCATTCTACCATTGAACTATGTATAATATACATACTGCCATTGAATAGCCATTAAGCCACATATATAGCATCTATATGCTACCAATTAATACCTATTGAATAACAGGCATAAGATATGGATATACATGTTGTTTTCCCCTCCATTTACCATGTTGTTTCTCTCTTCATTTACCCATGCCTCCACTTGTTCCTTAATTTTCACATATCAAACATTCAAATTAGGTTCTGAAGTCTTCTAGACATTTGTTTCCCTATATCTCTAGTTTCCATATCATCAAAATCAAGCCATTTCACCTTATAAATTATGAAACACGTACCAAATATCACAAGCTGCTTTAACACATGGATAGTATCAGATTATCATAATCAATCTCAATTTTCAATATCATTCAGTTAGAATTAGGTCTAGGTCTCTGCTAGATATTTTTAGCACTATGTCTTAGGTTTCATTTACAGTTGGAATCACCTAATTTGGAGTTCTATATACTAAGTTATGGCCAAAACATTAGGAATATTCAAGGAAAATGAGAATCCTAATATAGAATTTCACTAAACATAGTTAGGATAACTTACCACTTTCTTCAAATCATGCTCAAACATTCACGCAATTCATAAGGAAATTCATGTTTCCAGCTTAAGTATTCACGTGACCAGCTAAAGAGAATGGACAAGAGTGGTTTAACATACCTAAAATCAGATCGTAGTGTGTTGTCTATTCTTTTTCTGCACACAGCTAGCGTTGATGAAGATGTTCATGGTTTCTAGCATAGACACCCTGCTAAATTTATTTCCTAAAGGTAGTAACTAGGAAGACCTATATGTGAAGGGAGTAGCTACAATTATTCTTCAACAATTCTGGTCCAAAGGAGAGCTGAAACTTTGGTGGAGTGAAGGTGGAGCAGCTCCTCCATCATCTTTGAACATGCTACACATTGATGAGGGCTATCCACATGTTGCAATGTTTACTTCCAACAGCTGTCTACTATTTTAATTGTAACATCCCGTTACCCATGTTAAGGCTAAAACAATAAATGTGAGAGATTACTGAGAGTTTAGAAAACACATTTCATGCTCATGCATAATATAGTATACAAATATATGTGAATAGTGAATTTTGCACATGAAAATGACTGTACATGCAATCATTGACATTTTTCGGGTATAATTGTTTATAAATGTGGGTTCTATTGAGAATTGTGATTTTATGTGTTGAAAATTGATTTGGAGAGTGTATTTGTTGTTTTAGAATTTTTGGTGAATTTTAGAAAAATTCCTAAAAATCTGGGTAATTTTTAAACTAGGAAAACTGCCAAGTGGCAAAACAATTGTTAAATGATAGTAGAAATTACTGTCCAATGGAAATGGAAATTTTGATAAATAATTTTAGGATTTATTGACAAGTGCCATTGAAAATTTGGGGAAAATTTAGAGTAGAAATTGAAATTGATTGGACTAGTTAAATTAGAAATGGGACATGTGGTGTCACTTGCCCAACCATGTCTTAAGTCATTAGTTTTAATTAAAAGAACCACCCCCCTGTTGTCTTTCAAGATGCTTCTCTCTACAAAAGGGAAAATGGTGCTTGCTTTGGTTCCTTTCTTCTCTCCTTTATTTTCGTAGTCTCTCTTCAAATCTCCATTCACCTTAAACTCAACCCTCTCATCTTTCATGCTACTCTTTCACCTTGCTTTCTCTTTCATTCTCAACAAAAACAAAAACCCAAGCCTTTCAACCTCAAGATGATGACGATTGTGGGATATTGGTGAAGTTAGGGATTTTTTTTTCTTGAAGAATTTGAAGATTTGGTAGCTAAATCAAGTAAGTCATGTTTTAATTTTATGGGTTTGATTAAATGAAGCATTTGTGTGATGATAGTTAGAGGTTAATCTCATGAAATGGTGTTTTGAATATATGGGTGTCGTGAATGGTGAGGAGTGTGTAAATTTCTTGCTTATATATGCTTGATGAGTAATGATTTATAGGGATGTTTTAGAGATTGAATGATCATGATAAGGAGTTTTGTATATGCTATAATGTTGGTGAAGAGATGATATATATACTGATGCTTTGTTTCATGTAAATGCTAAATAATGGATTAGGAGTTGTTTATGGATGATTGGTGTTGTATATGATGAGTAAGAAACTATGAGTTATATTACACATGTTTTTAAGGTGAATTGGTTGTGAAAGGGATGTTTTAATGGGAATTTAAAGTTGATGAATAGGTATATGAACATGTCTTGTTTTTGGGTTAATGATCAGATTTGGATCATGATTTGTTGGTGAATGATATTGAGATGAAATGGAGTTGAGAATGAGGAGTAAATGAAGTAGAAAAGGATGATCTTTGTACAAGCATGTTAGATGTAAAAATCTGGAAAAAAAATTTAAAAATGATGGATTGGAAAAATGTTCACTGAGTATGCTTCAGTCTTTTAGCCATAACTTCTTCTATAGTTATCCAAATGGGATGATTATTGATTTGAATTAAACTAGAAACATAGGGCTACACTTTTCATGAAGACATCAAATTTAAATTCTGTCTTTAAGAATCCCAAAATTTGACATGAAATTGAGAACTGGGTATAGTACATTGTTGGATGAATGTATATGTTGAGTTATGTTTTGAATGTATGAGAATGTGTTATATTTTAGGTGATTATGATCAAGTAGGGAATATGAAATGTGTATGGATGATGTTGAGTTGAAATTGGGTATATTTGAAGAAGTTATCCACTTGAGAAGATGAATCAAATGAGTTGAGAATCGAGAGTGAATGAAATCTAATTGGTGTTTGAATGTTTATGGAGTGATATTGCATTAGAAAAGGTGAATTTGGGAAGATTATGAGTGGAAGTGATGTTAGAATGGGTGTAGGATCCATTAGAGGGGTCTTGAAAAAGGATAATTGTTGGGACCCTTTTCCTAAACAACTTCCAAATTTCGAACGATCATAACTCCTAGCCCCGATATCGAAAAATTGCATATTTTATGGC
>JAOSBL010000008.1:31890467-31900963 GCA_027568915.1 Erythroxylum roraimae
GAAAGATTTTGAAGTTGTTCAAGAAGAGAAAAAGGAAGAGGAAGAAAAGAGCTTCCATTTGAGCTAAAGATCTCTTCTTTTGGTGAAGAATCATGGTAAGATCAATTTGAATCTTTTGGATTTTTGGAAGGATTCTAATTCATGGAGTTTAGAAAATGCTTGGGTTCAAGTATTCTAGAATCAATTTTGTGATTTTGGATTATGGGATTTTCAATTGGATTCTTATTGGATGAGAATTTAGATATTATGAGATCATATGAGGTTAGAAAAGAGATGACGAGAAACTGAGTTATGATATAAAGTAATCAAGTGTTCTTGAGGTGTAAGCTTATGAATAAGCTAGACACAAGTAAAAGGTAAAGATTGAAAGGAGAATTTAGAAAGATCATGTACAAATGAAGTGTAAATCTAAGTTCAATTAGACACATATGAATTATGAAATGGAAATGAGCATAATATGTGTTCTAGAACATATATCTGGGATTGTCATTGAGCATGCACTGTACATAGTCCATTTATACAATTATGCATAAATAAATGCTTATACGTATGCAATTATTGGTTAGTGTGAAATGGGTGTCTTGCATAAATCGGTTGTGCAGGTCAAGTGTCCACATTCAGGCGTTCCTGGAATTTGGAAGCAAATGCTAATCTGGAGCGTACTGTGAGTAGACTGAGATGGTCTCACTTTATTGTTTGTTATTTAAAATTTTGAATTATATGACTATGGAATGATTATATAGATGTGATTGCTTATGTTGGCTTCCGGACAGAAGGTTCGATGATTGTGATGTTTGATTTGGATATTGAAGTGCTACTTGAATGTGAATTGGATGAACTATGTGTACTTAAGGTGATTGTTAAATGTGTTCTAAATGTGCATTTGCATAGGAATGAAAGTGTGAATTCTCAACTAAATATTGAATACCAGACTACGGTCCGATGATATGTGAATATGATTGAATGGGATCTTGCAAATGTGATTGATGCATTCCATTTCATGAATGCATGAAACATAATGGAGTTGTGACCAGAGTAGCCATCGATCAGAACTTAAAGCTCAATGAGTCAAAATGAGCTTCGAGCTCAAAAGTGAATCAGAGCCTCAAGCTCAACGTTTAATGAGCCCTGTATTCCCCAAGCAGATAAGAGACAGTTATCAATGAGCCCTATATAGGACAGTTTAGGCACTCGGTTATAACAAAGTAACAAAGGGAAAGTGAGTCTCATGCACACTGCATATGCATAATATGAATGATTAAATGGTAATGAGTGCAAAAATGTGAAATGTTGTGAATGTGATTATGTGTTATGTGACTGGGTGAGCCATCGATGATGGTCACTCATTGAGTTCGCAAAAACTCACCCAAAATTTGGAATTACTTTTTAGGGTCAGAAGAATACCCCGTTAGGCCAACAGGATTATACCTACAGCCTACAAGTGAAGGATAGAGGTCAGGTTCAGTTCGCGTCTGCATTTGTGTTTTTTCTATTTTGTATAAAAGTGTATATTCTGAAACTATTGTACAAATGATTTATATTGTAATGTAAAGCATTATGACTAAAGTGTATTGTATTTGTGAAAGGACCCAAATGGTTATTGATAACATTGTTGATTGTATTACGTTGATTGGAAATGTTTATGAAGGAAAGTGGGCCTAAATTGGTTATAGATTTCTGCATATTGTGTTTGTGGTTCAAAAAAAAATTTATACCGATTTCTGAATGATTGAGTGCTTTAGCACGCCACCCTCGCGGGGCACGTACCTGGATATCACCCACGATGTCAGGTTCGGGTCATTGCGGGAGTGGGGTGCTACAATATATCCAGAGAATCAGGAAGTAATTTTGGAGCATCTACCAAAGACGAAAGTTTCGAGTGAGTTGGCATAATATCAGAAGGAAGGTACAAAAGTATCACAATTGAAGGTATCGAATTTAACTTAGAAACCTTTGTGCATTTACTCATTCAGTTCAAACCCTTAGGTTTCATTTCGTTAGTTAAAATTATTTTACACCTTCTAGGGCAACCGATTTACAAATTACCCAGACCTGATGATCTTGATATCCCTGGAGGAAAACAACCTTTCAAATTACCCTCAATTAAAATCATAGAATTAGACGATTCATCTAGAAAACAATCTGTTTTTGAACACACTCATCCACTTAGTGAAATACTACAAGATACTTCTGTTAATTCAGAGTTCTTGAAGAATTTCATCAAATGGAATGAAGCTAGTCACAAATAGACAGAAGTTTAGGAAGCCTTAGCTAAAAACATTGAAGAAATTCATACTAGGGTTGATGAACTAGGTGATGCAATGGGTGATCTTCATGAGGAAATAGCACTTCTACGTGTTTCTATAGAAGAAGACCTCAAGACGATTCGCACTGATATTCAACAAATGTTTTCTGAAATTTTGAAGCGTCTAAAATAAACTATCTTTTTTTATTAATAACAAATAGGGGGAGAACAGTAGAAAGAATTAGAAATTTTTTGTTTTTCATTGTATATCTTGCTTTATTTTCATCTTAATATTATCTTTATTTTCGTCTGACTCTTTTTATCTTCTAATATTATGATTATTTGTTATCATCAAAAAGGGGGAGATTGTTAAGTCAAGAAGACTTCACTTCTTTTATTAATTTTGATGAAAATCAAACAATAATAATCATAGAAGTGTGTGAATTATTTTGATGAATTTATTAAGTGCGCAGATAAATGTAAGTGGCACAAGTCTCAAATCAAGACAATACTTAAGTAAAAGCTAAATAAGATGGATCAGACGAAGTGCTTAGTCTAAGGCACCGGGCGAAAAATATGAATCTATGCAAGACGATGTAATCGAAGAATGTAATAGAAAGTCAGTTAGTTAAAGTTGGTTACAAGACTCAACTAATAACCGTTTTTGAAAGATTCGACAAGCAAAATTCTCAAGAAGACCGTTGAAGATTTAGGCTATAAATATTAGTTATAGTCGTAAACAAAAATAGGTACAATACAAAAAAGCATACTTAGAGAAATTCTATGCTCAAGTGCTCACGCAGTAAAAAAAAACTCTGAGAAAAGAGAGAAAAGGAAGAAAGAAGGAGAGCAAATACATCTGTAACGTGAAGCTCAAACAATATCTTTTTGAGTTAAAGAAAGGCTAGAGCCTAAAGAGGCTAAGAAAGCAGATAAAAAATACTTTGTGAAAGAGACCTGAAGAGGCTCTGCAAGTGTAGAATTAATACTTGTAACGTTGAAGGATATAGTGAAATCTCAGACGAACTCTGAGAACTGGACGTAGCTCAAGGTTAAGGGTAAACCAAGATAAATCGCAGTGTCATATTCTCTAATTCTTATCTCTTTAATTTTCTTGTTGTTAGAAGAATAGATACTAATTTTCGTTGTTGCATTACTCACCAAATTAAGTGAATTGTTTTTATAATCGTCTGAATTTGTAAAGAAAATCAAGAAGATTTTAAAGATCAATATCTTAAACGATTTAACACAATTAAACCCCCTTCTTATGTATTTTACATATTATACGTGATTTCTATATTAACAAGTGATTTACTTCAATATCCATATACATCACTATCTCTCATCTTGATATTTTTAATATTGCTCACATTCTTAGTCAATTCATGTTAGCTCCTCATACCACCCATTTCTGTACTATTCTTTATATGCATTATTACATCAGAGATACTAGTTTTCATGGCCTTTCTGTCATTCACCCCTATTTGAGATTGATAGTTACCTTATGTGAAACCATGTTATTGAAGGTATTATTCAACTTATGCCTACTTTATCATAGTTTAAAATTTACACAAGCTGAAATATAAGAAATTCATTTTTGTCAACTTCTACAGAGAGATATTTTTGATCAAATAATCTTTCCTGTCACTATGGGAACAATTAGGAGAAATTTTAATGTAAAATTGAAAATAGGAAAGGTCTAGAAGTTCTTAAATTCATTGAATGTATCACAACTTGTGAGTCTTGTAGAAAAAATTGTCTATCAAATGTTTTCAACCACGGCTTGAATCATAAACTTATTTGTCAATAAAACGATTTTCTTCTTACATGCTTTGTCTTACCCAATAACAGATAAGAGGAGAAATGGACAATATATTTTCAACATCCTTTCAAATCTCACTCACCAATGACAGACCTGTAAATTTTTGGAACAATGTCCCATTCGGATACGCTTACTTGTGCCCAATCAAGGTCCAACGTGGAATCCTAATGTGCACAGCTGAAGGATGCCACGTGTGAGACACCCAATTGCTTATCTTTGGCACAAGGCTGTTAAGTTCTCAATGTAAACCAGAGAAGAAGAAAGGAAAAAATCCAAGGAACATGATAACTACCTTGCTTACGTTCGGAACCACACACATTTGATCCTGAATCAAAAAGCACATTTTCGGAAAACTCTTTCCGTTATCCACTCTCTTTTTTTTTTCTTTTGTATTTTCTGCACAATGACATAGTTACAGGCATCACAGCTCGGCAATGCAGTTGGACACTCATTTTCCAACTTACATTCATGGAAACCCTCCACACAAAATATGAAAAAGAAAAGGAGAAAAAGCAACCAACTTGATAAAAAATTCTCAAGAACAGCTTCTTGGAAGAAAAAAAACACTACTACTTTTAGAGGATCCAAACTCCTAGGTGTTGCTGCTTCTGTCGTTAATATTAGGAAAAAGAACTTGTCTTCATATTCTTTTCTCAATCATTAAAAGGCTGGTTTCTTCCTTTGTGTTACCCTTATTGGCAATCCTCGTTTGGGAACAGGAAAAGGGCCATATTGGATTCCATCCTCATCTCCAACAACTTGCCACCTGCACCCAGCCATCTCAAAGTTAAGCAAACAAAACCAATTGCAAATGGACCTCTTCTCTACAATGTACTTTAGAGAATTTTTATAGGCATGGGAAATAAATACAAAATTTAATTGTACTTTTCATCTTGTCAACAAACTTATTCCACAAATCATCATAACCTCGCTGTTATACAAAGAAAGCCATTGTCGATTTTCTCCAAGGAACCCGTGACCTCTTTTTAGTTTTTATGTTCGCTATGAGCACTGTACACATCATACGGTGCAAGAGAAACAAAATTCTCTCTCTACATAATCCTCAAATTAAGACGTAAAACTTAAGATAAGATGAGTAAAAAGACGTAAATAATGCTGTGGCGTGAAAGAGAAATGCAGAGCAAAGATGTGGTGTCAAGTAAACCAGTTCCTACAGAATACGCGTCGTCGTATTTTGTCGTGATTGGAGAGCATTTCAAATCACATAGACGGAGCGGGGAAAATATGTCTGTACTAAGGGGAAGGGAAAGTATGGGATTTTATACTTTCTTTGCAACTAATCAATCAATGACGGGGACGACATTGAAATTTCAGAAAACTTGCATGGATGGAATGGACAACCTTAGCCATAATCAAAATCTATGGACAGGGATGTTTCGTGGCGATCATGATTAGACACAGGGTCCACACAACTTCAATTAAGTTTTTCGTCACACCATCATTTCCAAATCAAGGAAAAACAAAACTACTATGATACGTATGCCACCTTTATTCGAAGAAGATTGTGGTTCATTTTACTTTCAACCAAAAAAAAAAAACTCACAATGGTATGATATGATTTTTGTGCTGTTATTAGGAGTCCGGCTAATGCAATTTACATGTACAATCCCAAGAATGAGAGCCATGTGTATGAACAAATACCTGGATAAAGACAATGAAGTGTGATAAAATTTGATTATGCAAGATAAGTGACTTAATTTAGTTCAATGTGAAAATCTAGGTTTCGTGCATGAATCACTCTTCGCATATATCACTTTCAGTACCTTAAACTGAAAAATATAAACTATGAAAGTCAAATGATTCCTTTTTTGTTTTGTGCCCATTCGGCTTCCAAAACCTAAGCCCAGTCTCAGGATAGCCCGGTGCGTAGGACCACCTCCACAGCCTAAAGGAACATCACGACCACCAGTATTGATATTTACAGCCCCCGCCGTTCTCAGTTTTTCACAAATAATTCGCGGATTAGACCAAAAGGACGGACTTTTACAAAAAGCTTGGAGCGGTACCATACTAATTATCTTCCATTTGAGCACGTCATCACTGTTTCATTGATATTTCTCTTTATTTTTTTCTATTTAATTATTTTCCCCTTTCTTATTATATTTAAAATTTAGAATTGCAACCATAATTTTACCAAATCTTCTAACGTTAGCTGAATTGAACTACGTTCACAGTGAGCGAATTTAAATTTACTGCTAATACCTGTAGTTGACAGATAGGTGGTGAAGAAGAATAAGCATCTCAAGCTTGGCAAGTTCACTGCCTGGACATGAGTGCACTCCATTTCCAAAGGGCATGTACGTGTTAGGCCTCGGTGGCACCTGCACGATCACACAGTAAAACCATTTGATTACTTGTCCTTTCTTGTGTATATGTTCGAAACTCTTATCCATCACCTATAATACATAAAGCTTTAGATTTTATATTTTCAAAATTTTTCGTATAAAAACAGATCATTTTTAACTTTATTATTTTAATATATGTATCTTAATTTTTATGTTTATTAGGTTTATATTTAATAATTACGTTTCATTATTTCAAAATTCCATCACATCAAAATTATTAACCATATGTAAAATGTGAATTATACACACACACATATATATACAGTACTACTAATATACTGAATTTAACAATTCTCATAACATTTAGCTCATGTGAGTCTGATACTTGAAAGATTTCATGGCACAACATACTCTAGCAAATGTTAACCTTACATTTCCCCGCCGCAACAAGATATAATGTAAATGTGGATGACCCATTTTTCCAATTTTTTACTCAGTGACACAGATTAATATTTGGTTACATAGCCTAGACGGCATGTGTGTTTTCTTTAGGTCTCAGTTGCTCTAGCTAAGTGTAATTATATGTACATGTATTCCTCTTTTGGGATTTGAAAAAAAAAAAATTACACATAATGGTACCTCGAATCTTGAAGGGTCAAATTTTTCTGGCTGTTGGAAGAAATCTGCGCAGTGATGAATGGTTCTGAAGAGTGGCAGAACCTTCCAACCCTTGGGAATGAAGTAGCCCTCAAACTCAACATCTTGGACAGCTTCTCTGAACGTGAATGAGAGTATACTTGCTGTTCTTAGTGTCTCCTGAATCACCTGAATGTAGTGTGACTTTAATTAATTCAAACAAAAGTTAACATACCAAACCAACTACAATTAATGTAGTTTTTCAGAACAGAAACGATTTTTGATTTTTAACTCCAAATTAATTAGGCAGCTATTGACCTTGGATGGATGATTCCACAGCACTTGTGACATGTACTTACAAGCAAACTTAGCAAGCATTGTCTGGCTGTTAATAATATTCTTATTCTTTTGTGTGATATAAATTAATCATACCCTACTAGTCAACGGCATGCGCCTGGTATCCTCCCACGTAAGCCGTCGATTGGCCTCAATTAATTCGAGTCTAATTCCTTCCTGTTCCCTCTGCAAAAATAAAGCCAAGCCAATGATTAAAGTGCAATGCATGGTGCAAAGTTTTGGTTGCCAAAATTACGTGCCGCAAGTTTCTGTTCAAAAGGCATTTTTATATTTAATCAATGATTGCTCAGAATAGGAAAAGGAGAGCTTAAAACGAAAATCTGAAGTAATAAGATGGCCATGACTAAAATAAATGAAGTTTTTGTCAGTCAATTGATGACAAAGAATGAACAAAAAGGTTGATCTCTCTTCAAGAAACAAACAGCAAAGAACATGTGTATGTTCCCTTTCCCTCATTAAGAGAAAGATAAGGATGAATAATGAAGTGATAAACAGTGGATAATGAAATTTACCATGACTGCTTCTAGTACGTCTTCGTTGTCATGTAAGTACTTCAAAACCCAAGTGAGGACACTTGCTGTTGTATCATGTGCAGCGAAAATCAGTCCAATGATGTTATCAGCAATCTGGGAATCTGTTAGATGATTAAGCTTTTCATCGCTAGCTTCTAGTAGCACTCCAAGTAACCCTCCTCCTTGTTTCCCACTTCGCCTTCTCTGCTCCATCATTCTCCTTAATGTCTCATTTAGTTGCTTCCTTGCCTGTTTCAAGGAAAAATTAAACAAATAACCCAAGTTGACTCCCATAATCTTGCAAAACATTTGGTCTTACGAGTGCTCGAGGCAATGTGGGCTTACTTTCATTGCTTTGTGAAATGGAGTTCCTGGTAAATCCAAAGGCATAGAATTGTAGCCCTTCTCCAGGCATTGGTACAGGTGTTTGATTCCTTCCATTTCCAACTCCTTCATTTCGCCGAAGGCTGAAATCATCGCCACATCAAAAGCATACTAGCAGACAAAAAGGTGAGAGAGAAACAAACTCTTTTAGAATCATAAATAAGACAAGTTTTTCACCAAATGAAATATAAATTTGGTTCTGTTGTTCCAACAAACTCACATAACAGACACGTACCCTTTTCATTTCTTGCAAAGTGTTAATGGTTGTATCTTTCCAGGTAGGAAGAAATCTGAGCACATTTCCTTCAATCTCTGAGACTGACCCTTTTATTGCAGAAGGTAAAAAAGAGGCTTGCACCAACTTCTTGAGCCTCGAATGATAAGCCCCTTGATGGAAAAAGAGAGCTTCAGGTCCTATCATTCTCTCTTTACTCGTTGGATACGTTGGCTTGAACAAGTGAGCCATGGTGACTAGCACAATCCTTGCTGCCTCTGGACTCGAAATCATCACACAAGGACAACCCAAGATATGAGTTTTAAATATGTCACCGTACCTACAAAGTGAACGAGGCAGCAAAAGTAAGAATATCGCCGCAGGGAAAATAAAAAAGCCACGTACCAGCTTGTTATATGTAAGGAAACATAGAAGAAAGTAGACACGGAGATAACAAAAGGACGCATATAGATGACGAGGATGTAGTATCCAAAAGAGCTAGGGAAGGTGGAGTGGTGATAGTACCGTTTTCGCCTGTTGGAAAAGAAGGAATTTGGGTTTTCAGTATAGAGCTTGAGGGTCTCTCCAATATAAGGCCAGCCCATTGAGCCAGGTGGAAGGCGCTTGGCCTTGGATTGGTGCCATTGAAGAGAAAGAAGAATTAAAGGCAGGACCAAAAAACAGGAAAGAAGCAGAGGGATCATAATGAGGAAGACAGGGTGATGAAGAGAACAATAATAACTAAGTTCTCAAAGCAAAATTAGAGGTGGTGATGACCGATGAAATAGTTTACATGAGAACAACAAAAATCAGAAAAATGGAAAATCAATAAAAGAAATAGGAAGAGAGAGGTGGCAGAAGCCAAGTTGAACAGATGCTAGGAATTAGTAACAGTGTAGTGGAGTAGGAATGGTGGGGATAAAAATGTTGGCAAAGTTCTTTTACTTATATAGACAGAGTGAAGGACAGGCGTCGCCCTGTTTATTGGAACACCTTGCTGTAGAGATGCTTCTTTTAAGGACCATAAAATACATATAATTACTTTTCCTCATTTTCGTTACCCTTTCACTACCAGTTCGTGCACTCTCTCTTTCCCGTGGGACACGTTGTCTTTGCTTTCCTGCTTTCACGCCACACGCGTTCCTACCGACGTGTAAATCCCCACCCTTCACACTTACTTGCATCTATCAAAAATTCAAAATACATCAATTTTGTTCGTGAATGCATGAGCAAGTTTTGGTCCTTCCAACATTTTATATAAGATTACAAAATCAGATGTGAAATATTAATATAGAAAAATAAGACCTTCTTCTCTCTTTACAATTAATAAATTGAAAAAAAAAGGATCTTCGTGTTGAAGAAAACGTAGTGACGTATGGTTGACGCTCCTCATCAGAGAACTGGGGCTCTTGCTACGCAAAAGAGGAGTGAGGACATAAAATGAATCGTCACAACTGTCAGCCCGGCCCTCAGCGGCTCAGCCCAGCCAATCTTGTGGAAGTGCACAGAAACTGGAGGCCGCTGCCGTCACTTTTCTATGTTTTCGGCTTTGTTTCTATTTTGGGACCTTGAAGGCACGAGATCCTCTGTTCCTAAAAGTGTGTACCTATTTTGTCCTATTAAATTTAAGCCATCTATTTATATGGATCTCACATAAATAAATGGTTTGGATCTAATGGGATAGGATAAATACACATTTTTGGGGACAGAGGATCTGGTCCCCTTTTCAAGATGCACACTGCGCTTTCTTTACTCCTCCAAAGTCAACACCCCAAGTTAACGACGCTAGGGGTGAGCATTATTTGGGCCCGCTCGATTACCCGGTTCGGCTCGAATTAATTCGAGTAATAAAATGCTAAAATGCGGGTAAATTGGGCCTGGCCGGGTATTACCCGAATTGTTTTCGGTTTGGGACGGATAATTCCGAAAAAAATTCGAATTATCCGATTACCCGAATTAGGTTTAAAAGAATTATGAAAATACATTTCGTTATTTTTCTTGTAGAATTAACAGATTAATT
>JAOSBL010000008.1:31979313-31993697 GCA_027568915.1 Erythroxylum roraimae
TTGGTAAACCTCTTACCAAATCATGTCTAACTAACTTGGAAATATGTTTAAAACTAACATGACCTAGCTTTTTGTGCTAAATCAGTTTTTTATCATCTTTTGATGTAAGACATGAAATATTTTGACTTTTCAAATCATCTAAGTTAATTTTATAGAGGTTATTTCGTCTTTTGACGTAAAAGAATATGGAACCGTCCTTGTTTTTGACTAAACAAGAATTTTGATTAAAGAATACTTCAAAACTAGAATCACATAATTGACTTATACTAATTAGATTATGCTTTAAGCCTTCAACTAGTAGAACATTATCGATAGACGAAAAGGAATCTTTACCAATTTTGCCGATCCCAACTATTTTGCCGATCCCAACTATTTTGCCCTGCTAGTTGTCTCCAAAAGTTACTGATCCTCCTTGCTTATGTTGGAGGTCTAGGAACATAGACCTTCTGCTCGTCATGTGTCGCGAGCAGCCACTGTCCAAGTACCAATGGTAGTGGTTGCTTCTTCCAAGAAAGGGGATCTGCAATATATATTATATCCTTCTTAGGTACCCATATTTTCTTGGGTCCTTTAGGGTTAGTTTTACAATTTTTCTTTGAATAATGATAAGAATATTGTTTCTTTTTCTTTCTATTAGGAACAAAATTCCTATTATGAAGAACATTACTATTATTAGTTTTATGGAGTTGGTTACAGGACTCAACTAATAACAGTTTTTAGAAGATTCGACAACCAGAATTCTCAAAGAAGACCGTTGAAGATTTAGGTTATAAATATTAGTTATAGTCGTAAACAAAAACATACAATACAATACAAACAATACAACGAATTCTAATTTTACAAAATATACTTGGAAAAATTCTGTGCTCATGTGCTCATGCGGTAAAAAAAATATCCTAAGAAAAGAGAGAAAAGAAAGAAAGAAAGAGAGCAAATACATCTATAACGTAAATCTCAAACAATATCTTTTCGAGCGAAAGAAAGGCTAGAGCCTGAAGAGACTATGGAAGCAGATAAAGAAAACTTTGTGAAAAAGACCTGAAGAGGCTCTGCAAGTGTAGAAATAATACTTGTAACATTGAGGATATAATGAAATCTCAGACGAACTCTGAGGACTGGACATAGCTTAAGGTTAAGGGTAAATCAGGATAAATCGCGGTGTCATATTCTCTAACTCTTATTTCTTTAATTTTCTTGTTGTTAGAAGAATAGATACTAATTTTCACTATTGCATTACTCACCAAATTAAGTGAATTGTTTTTGTAATCATCTGAATTTGTAAAGAAAATCAAGAAGATTTTAAAGGTTAATATCTTAAACGATTTAACACAATTCAACCCCCCCTTCTTGTGTATTATATATATTATACGTGATTTCTATATTAACAAGTGATTTACTTCAAAAACTAATAATTAAGAACTAAAAAAATGGATCAGAACAGAAAGGAATTGACTCTTGAAAATGCTTGACCACAACGACAACCGGGTAAATAATAACCATTTTTTCTTAACAAAATCAAAGACTATGATTGAATATAAGAATAGATTATTATTGAACTGTAAGGATGTTATGTCACCGAACTCCTAATGAGAAGTTTTAACAAACTTTCTATGTGGTTCGAATATTATTTTCCTGTTTATGACATCTAAAATGATAAGTGAAAATAAGATGCAAATAATGAATATTAATATTTAGGAATTACATAAAAGAAGTTAAAGCATTTTAGTGTTTCAATTACCTTTCATGTTGGAAATATTTGTTATGTTTATTATATAATAATGAATGTAATTTAACATATATGTTTTTGTTCATCTAAAATTTATGTTTTTTTAAGATCTTGTTTATTAAAGAATTATAATTAAAAAATAGGAATGAAAATAAAAAGAGGGAATGAGAATAGGAATAGAATTCTTGATTATGTGTATTTAGTATGTAAGCATTAAGAATAAGATTACAAATGTTAGTAGTTATGCTAGTGCTTAAAATCAAATATTATGAATGATAATAAGAAAAATTTTGTTCATATTTAGTTATTACATGATTTATTTTGAAAATTATTATTTAAAATGTTTTTATTTTATGAATAATTAACTAAAATTAATTTTCAATAGTTTAGTAAATTATTAATTTTAAAAAAATTGTGAATAATTTTTTATGAGAATAAAATTAAAGCACTATAAAAAGGACTTGCTTTACTTGATATAATGTCAACGAAATAAAAATAATAATTATTAACAAGTTTAGTTGATAAAAAACACAGATAGGAAGATTTAAAATTATATTTATAGCTTTATTAAGAATAAAAATTTAAGATTGTTCAAATTTTATTCATATCTTGGCATTCTTATTTTATTCATTTCAAATCATATTTAAGCAAAGAAAATGCATTTTAATTCTCACCTCTTCATTACTATCGCTGGAAAAGGCCTAACTGTTTTCTATATATGTTTCTGTTCTCATATATTATAGATATTAATTTAATATATTGGTGTAAGGTTCGTTTTATTAATAATTGATTAAACTAATTACAGTTTCCGTTTCTTTTTTTGGAACAAAGAAGCAAATGTAGATAGCTGACTATATAGTGAAGTTGGCAGTGGCCTCTGCGTGACCCATTTGGTCTCCTGCAAATTAATGCTTCGTATTTCTCTGTTGTTTCTTTAAAAATGTAAGCAAATTAGACCGAAGAATTAGCAATCGTAACCATTGTGAAGGTTTAATAAGCAGTAGCCGGCTTTAAGTAGAGCTGTCACGAAGCACAAGTCCACGACATAAAAAGTGGATTTGAAGTGCTTTTTTAGCAAAATTTTCCGAGATGGGATTACTGTTATTCTACGGCAAGAACACCCACAGACCCTTCCCTTCTGTTTTGTCAGCGCGAGGTAATGAAAAGGACAATTTAACTGTATTCTAAAATAATTCGATCAAAGTATACTTTATACAAGTTGGGGTAAATCTGTTGGGATTTTAAAAAATAGAGGAAGAATAAGATGGGATAAGAATAAAGATTAAAGAATACGTAACACTCCCATACCATCTTATTATTAAATTTGGTTGCCTTATATATGCAAAATACAAAAAACTAAAATAGATATTTCAGTCAACAAATCTAGCTTATAAGATAAGATTAAAGATAATCTAAGACTTATTCTAGAATAATCTAAGACCCATTCTAAAAAAAAATTAACAACTATAAAATTTTGGATTAATTCTCAACATTTCTTCTTAATTCAAAATTGTAAGGATAGAGCACTTCTCTCTTAATCTTCAGAATATTATATGAAGCACTTTTCTTCACTAATTCTCGTTGACGCCGTTCTCATCAATCTGCAATTATTGGAGCACGTCTTTCCAAATACATCTTGGTGCACTTCTCACCAACAAATTTAAAAAAGATTTTCTTCTTCAACCACTTGAATTAAGTTTGCATGTTCTTCTTTTTTAGATCTACAACTCTTTGCAGATAATCAAATCTTTTACAGTTATAGCAGTGAGGCTTTCCTTTGTGCCAACAATCTTTCTCTTCTTGACCAAACTTCTCACAAGGGCCACATTGAAGAATATTTCCTTTCTTCTTTGATGATGAAACCATTGCTAGATAGGCTCCCTCAATTATCTGTTCAATTCCCTCTTTTCTCATAGCTCTTCTTTGCTCCTGAGCATGCAAAGCATTAATCAATTCTGGTAAATTTGTTTGACTGATATCTCTTGAATCTTCAAGAGATAAAATTTTAGACTCAAATCTTTCAAACAAACTTATAAGCATTTTCTCTACAATATTGCTATCAGATAAATCTTCTCTCAATAGTTAAATTTAGTTCACCACATTTATCAATCGATCAGAATATTCTTGTATGGTCTTTTTTTCTTTCATGCTCAAAGTCCCAAAATCTCTTTTGAGATTGAGGATTTGCATCCTTCTTATTTTTTCGTTGTCATGATATAATTCTTTCAGCATATCCCAAGCCTCCTTAGCTATTTCACAAGTCATTATTCTTGTGAAAGTTACTTATGAGATAACAGAATGAATTATAGATAAAGCTTTTGGTTTTGCTTCTTTTTCTTCATGAGCTCTTATCTGATTAAATGTTGAATTATTTTCCAGAGGTGGTAATTCCCTTTCATTTTCTATTCACTGTCACAAGCTAAGACCTTTTAAATGAGTTTTCATCTTAACAGCTCATACTAGATAATTTTCACCATTGAAACATGGGAGTGAGATAAATGTTGAATTGATGGCAGTCATGGGAACTCTATCTTTGTATTTTCTTACTCAATCTCACAATCCCTCAAGAATCTAAGGCTCTGATACCGTATTGGGATTTTTAAAAAATAGAAGAAGAATAAGATGGGATAAAAATAAAGATTAAAGAATACGTAACACTCCCATACTATCTTATTATTCAATTTGGTTGCCTTATATAGGCAAAATACAAAAATCTAAAATAAATATTTCAGTTAACAAATTTAACTTATAAGATAAGATTAAAGATAATCTAAGATTTATTTTAAGATAATCTAAAACCTATTCTAAAGAAATTTTAACAACTATAAAATTTTGAATTAATTCTCAACAAAATCTCTTTGTTGAGGAAAATGATAGTTTCTTCACATAATGAAATCTAATGCATTTACTATGTAAATAACCCAATCGACATACTCTTTTGTTATATAGAAAAACTTCTTCATGTTCACTAATAATAGAAACTCAGCTCAATGGTTGATTAAACATAAAGTTATGCTTAGTAAAACAAAAATTCTCATCTGATTCAATCAAGGAAAGGACGGATTTCCAACTCTCTGATGGTTACTTGACAAAAGAAAGTAAACTGCAGAAACTAACATGCAATGCAAAAGAGAATTTATTTACTATTCTCAAGACGCTGATTAATATTTGATATGTTATTTAACAGAAATCTATTAATTTCAAGATAGAATTCTATAATATTTTTTCTATATCAAAGTCTACGTTAGTTAAGTGGTCCTCAAGACGAAATTACAACCTCACCAAGTAGAGGTCCCAGTTTCTTCTAATTACCTTAATGCACCAGAAGTTTTTTTTTTTTTCCAAATAAAACCTTCATCGATTCTTAGGTCTATGCATCTTTCTAACGATCCTAGTTCCACCGAAATTTCAGGTGAGTAGGTCTAAGAAAGAAATGATTGGAGAGAGCAGCATGCATCAGCTATCTGGGGTCGGTCCTTCTCAGTTTGCCCCCACAATCCACATGAAATGCTTGTTTAATTGATGAACTAGTCCTCCTGACATCAGATTTCTTTATATAAAGCCAGGGGAGGGGATCGATCTGCTTTATATCTCTATTATTAATTTAGTCCTTGCTCATGATCAAGGCAACAAGCACCACACTGTAGCTTTGTATCTTTCTCCGATCTTACTACAGTTCTTTTCTCGACACCTATAGTTACAAGTGGGCAAGGTATGCTCAGTCGTATCTTCCCCAGATTGTTTCATTAAATGGTGGACTGGTACGCAACAGAAGATATCTATATCCAGTAGTTAACATCTAATCCCCTGGTAGAAACTCTTCCTCTCTTTTTACAAATCCAACTTCTTCGTGCTGTCTTTTATCGTCATAACCAGTCTCAACTAGCCTTATCCTCCTGTTTTCTTCCTCTTGTGCAGTTTAACTTCGTGCATATAAACAGAAACGTGTTCTACTTCCTTTTACCCTTTAACCGTAGGTGTACCAGGTGTAGGTAACAAGAGAAAAATTGAACAAAAGGGGCTTGATCTCGTCAGTTTCCGAGTCCTTTTTTTCAGTTTGTTTTTGTCTAGGCATAGATAATATGATCAAGTTCCATACATATATACAAGTTCAGTCTACCTCACAATATACTCTCATCGAGATGCCCAGCAAGCAACAGTCAGTATTCGTTGATGCTACATCATCAAGATTCACTAAGTCCAAGGCTCCAACCCGAGTGGGGATAGGGTGTACACAAGACCCACTTTAAGCTCTCCGCCGCTACTCGAAAGGTTCCTTTTCTTGTGGGAATCTTGATGATGCTGCATCAATTAATATGTGACTATGTTTCACTTCTCTCTTTTAGCTTTTGCATTCAAAGGGCATCTATTTCAAACTCCGCTGATTAATCAAGTTTGATCAAGGACCTAGTTTCAACAGCTGGCCAAGCACTACAGGAGGTACGCATGGCTTCTTTAACTTGGATATATTTCGGGCTACATACATATCTTCTTTAGTTTAAAAATCATATTATGCCTGGAAACTAAGCGGTACGATTAGGGAATACGCAGTCCCATTTCTAATTTATAGCTCTTTGACTCTTCAATTCAGTTTTATCTGCAGCTATTTGCTTGCTTAGTCGAGTTGCAAACCTAAGCTTTGTTACAATTAACAATCCTTAACACGCAAGTTACACAATATTTTAAATTAGGTCAATACGATTAGGAATTCCTTTTGAAGTTTTTCTTCAAAAAAAGAAAGAAAAACGAAGGCTCATTGTGTTTGTGAGACAACTTTCACCTAACTATGGTTTCTACTTTATTTTTGCTAAAGACTATGGGTCACATGTGCAACAGCTCCAAGTACATACGTGAAAGCATATAGTTGGTTGTACTTCTTGCATCTTTAAGATTTTCTGGTCAATTATTAACTTCAATGCATCCCTATCAAGCAAGCAGCTTTTCCTACATTAGCGCTCTGCTTGGAATCCAATACCGTGTGCCATGTATACGATACGATTTTCTGTTCCAATTATTCAAAAAATAATTATAATATGATTTCTTTTAACCATCGAGGTGTTTGATTAAGAATTGTATATTGATATAAATAATAATTAAATACAAATATATGTGCTTTGAAATTATCCTTTAATCAAATTTGGACATGCCTATATTATTTAAGGCTCGTTTGGTTCATTTTTCAATCAAAATATATTAAAATTAAATAAAATTCTGGATCATCCTTAAAACATTTTGTCTTTTCGTCTTCCTGTATATGTCTTTAAGGTTTCTCTTCACTATTTATGTATAGTAACATATCGTACGGGTGCATGCATTCCAACATTTCATAAGTAAATCGTACTTAGTTATTAATTATTTGAAACAATATAAAGTGGCTAGTCACTTAATTGTTTATTTTTAAACATAAGGGGATTTTGCCTTATAAATAACAATCGAGCTTTTTCATGTTTAAGTTTTCTCAGTGTTGATCAATACTCCTTGTGGTTATTTGTTTTCACTTGATAGACAAAAAGTACGTTTCCTTTCATTGCATACTATTCAAAAATCCATTGTAAAAGTCATATGTGTTAGTTTATGTCCTATAGCTAATCGCTTTAATTGTAGTTTAGTGACAATTATTTAAAGGCATTTTTTTTATCTTGTACATGTTTATATGTATATAATAAAGTTAATAGAATAATTATACATTGCAAATGAAATTATAATGAGATAAAATTATATGTACATGACTTTTGTTTTATTAAGATTTGACATTAATAGAATGCAAAAAAACTAGCATATATTGTTTTTTCTTATGAAGGAAGTAGTCAATCTTATAGTCTAAAGTATGGAAATACTTAAACAAATGTATAGGTACTTGTTAGAGAATAAGTTATTGAACCTAATCGATATGAGAACTCCATTTGGAACATTACTTGTGTGTCTATAAAAATTTTCATTATGATGATTGTATATATGATCCTTTGACTTAAGATCACCAAAGTTATCTTATATAGGAATTGCTATGTTTTAATACTCCTTATGATCTATTTAATCATGGGTCGTTTAATCTGTAGTCATTGGATGTAACATGAACTATATGACGATAGTTGAATGATCAAGATAAGATTCATCTTCCTAAAGTAATAAGAGAGAATGTTTCATTGCTCTCGATTAGTATTGATTCGGGAAATCCTTGACTAAGGTGGAATGACATTTTGAAAAAAGTTTACAAATATCATTAATTAAATGGATAGTTAATAGCGGAGACTGCTATGATTGGATTCAAAATAGAGAAGACATTAATTTCATATTCTATATCTAATCGAATCATTGTATGATGAAAGGATTGAATTATACGTTAAAATTATGCACGAAAAGATTAGTCAAAATCACTTTGATATTCCTAAATATTTGGGTGGTCATGATGCGTTGCTAGACGCCAATCTTAATCTACGTTTATAGATTGTTTAACTAAAGAATTAAAGATAAATTAAAAGGTTATCTAATTCTAATTGTGAATTAGAATAATAATTTATAATCATTGCCAACATATTTGAGAACCTAATAGGTCTCAAATAAAGAATGAGTTAAAAAAGGTAAAGTTATTTTAATCAAGTTGGACTTGATTGTAAAGTTTAAAAAATTTTATGGTTAAATATAAAAATTGTAATAAATAAGGATCAATAAGAGATATTGAATCTAATTTAGACATAATTAGTACTTAATTAGAATTATTTGTCTTTCTAATTAAAGTTTAGTTGAAATTATAATTTAACTTCAATTAAATTATTAAAACGTCCAAAACATATTATAAAAAGACTTAAACTCTAATGAAGCCAACACTTCTTACTTAAACCTCTCTGTAAGAGTTAGAGAGTTCTCTCAACTTATTCTGTGGATACTGTTAGATATCGAAAACTTGTGTGACTACAGTGATTGAGACAAATTAGTTTTGGAAACAGATCAAGGGATACAACAAGATTATGATTAAGCTTCGAAATAAGTTACGAATTTAGATTTACGCTTTATTATGATTATGTGTTAATCATTTTATAGAATTAAAGAGATTTTGTTTTTTGGGAAACTAATTTACCAAAAAAATTTCGTAATTATTTTGCTACGGTTGGGATCAGATTCTATCCCGGTTTCCCTACAATATGATCAATAGTTCAAATTATATACATAAATATTAATATATGTTACTATGTTACTATGTTTTATTTCGAAGTCAAGTCATGGCTGAGTATCAAAGAAAGAATACCTGAGAAATGTATTTCACACGATAGTCGAACATCTCCCGTATGACCAATAGTGTAAATGGCAGTTTGGTGATTATTGTCTCTATGTTCTTATATACTTCCAGAATGTATGGAAACTCTGGATGGGATTCGGACCTGATAAAAGTATCTATTTACGCATCTAATAGATAATGTTGTGGATCTTCGTGAGCAAGTCGAAACCATGCACAAGGAAAACCCTTAACTAGGAGGGTCTCTTTAGCAGTTATTATGATCAATCTGGACAGTTAAACGAACAGTATTGTAAGGGAGAATCAGCAAATTAAGAGAAGCTCTTAGTTTTAATTAGAATAAGAGTCCACTTTATATATGTGCAGGATAAGTCTTGGAACCCTAATAATAAATCTGTTTCCAAAGCTGAGAAGCAATCTCTGAAATAGACTCGTAATTAACCCATTCTCATTTAAGTTTATTTGTAAGCTGGGTTTGGTACTGAAAAGAATTCATGTCATTAATTACCAAATCAAAAGATCGCATTATGGTTTCTATATGTTATAGATTAATAAGCACACGAACATTATATTATCAAAGGTAGGAAGAAGTACATGTCTGTCGCGAAGAATAATGCTACCGTTTCTACTAGTTGTCAATTTGTAATTAGTTATAGTAGGTGTATCATTGAATTAAATGGATGGAACGCCTTATAAAGTTATATATAAATGTGTGTGCATATATATTATATGTATGATAATCCACGTAGTCCTTTATTAATGACCATGATCAATGTTTTGACTTTAATTAAGCTCACAACGATGAATTAGTAACAGAATTTTAACATCTTAAATGCTTAAAAATGGCCATCATTTCAAGCGATGGCCATGCAATGAAACTATTGTCGCTATAATAGTATATGATCTGATAGTTTAAATTGTGTGTTATCATAAAAGTAAACACACGTAAGAGGGGGTGAATTGTGTGCAACTTAAAAAATTTGCACAAACTGCTTTAAATTCGGATAAACACAGATACCTGTTAAAAATTAAAAACAATAGGAACCTGTCAGACGATAGCAACCTGTGAAACGACAAGAGCCTGTAAAAGAATAAGACTAGCTAAAAAATAATTTTAAAACAGAACGCGCCTGTTGAAATAAAAGGAACTTTTAACAATTTATAAACAGAAGGAACCTATTTTCGAATTGAAGGAGGCTCTTGCTGAAATGAACACACACACAATATAATGTGAAATTATAAAAGTTAAAAGAAGAGAGAGAAGGACACAGTCGATTTATACTGGTTCGACTTACAACCCAAGCGTATTTCCAGTTCCCAAGTATCCAACTTGAGTGTTTCACTATGAAAATCCAAGTAGTAATTTGACAAGCCTCTCCAAGGTCACAAGTTAATATTTTGCAAGGTTCTCCAACCTTCCAAACTAGTAGTATTTAGCTAGCCTCTACAAGCTCTCAACAAAAAATGAAGTTTGCTTAATATGAGCTACACTGATCTCCCTCAAAAATAGTTTCACTTTCTAAAGAACAAGAGATTTTTTAATGATATCACTTTTAAAAGAATTTATGCTATAGTTGTATTTCGCAATTCTGATTTGTGTTTGCAACTCTGATCTACTTTCGCAAAAGCAGTTGCTCTTCCTTAAGTAGTCTATTTCACTTGCATCCTTAGTCAACTGGATGGATTTAATTCCGAATAACTTCGATGTCATTTTTTTCAAAAAATCTTCCAGTAATCACGTGACTAATAGATGACCTTCATAATAAGTAAGATTCTTTCAGATAAATCATTTTTTAATAAGGTAAGTTCATAAAGAAGGTTCCTATAAGAAGGAAAGCAATTATTCCATGATTTTATTTCATTTTAAGAATTATACTGTTGTTTATATATAAGGAAATAAATCAAATTTGAATTTTGAAATATTATAAGGTTATCATCAAAATCGTTAAAAATGAACCTTAAGCTAACAATCTCCCTCTTTTTGAAGATGACAAGCAATAATAGATATATTTTTTGAAATTTAAAAAAATAATGGATGATTTCGAAAGATATCTGAGACTTTTATTTGTTAAGACAAAATTAGAAGGAGCCTGCCTCTTAAGAAAGGAGCCTATCAATTATGTATCACAAATTTTCACAGCAGAATCAATCATAGATATAATCAAGGTAGCATCGAGAAATCATATCATATATATGCAAAAAAATATGTCCATATATAAGCTCTCCCCCTTTGTCACTATTAAAAAAGCAGAAAAAAAAATAAAGAAATGGGGAGGAAGTCAACAATAATATCATTGATATGCAAGATAATATCATAAATACGAGTGATCCACACAAAGAAAAACAAAGTTAATGAAGTGATTTAGAGATTTTTCTAAGCAGAATCTGCATGTGAAGAAGCTGATTTTGCAGACTATCTGTTCTTGCATTTTTTCTTGATTGTTTTGAATGTTTTTCAGTTATTGTTGGATACTTGCATTATTTTCATCTTGAGGAGGAACATTAGCTCATTGATTTAGAGTAGAACCTAGGATTTTTGCTTCTCTTTCAGATTTCTTTTCCACCCAAACATTGTTTTGCAATTTATATCCAAATTTGTATAGAATAAAAGGGTGAAACTTAGTTAGTTATACCTACTCAAATTTGCAAAAGGTAATCCATAACAGTGGAAAATCTTGGTGAGTAACATCCTATAGAGTAGACAACTGGTGATATTCTTATGATTCCCTTTATCCAGCATAAACCTTATGATCATTGCAGGGAGATTCATTCTGTTTCCTTTTAGCAAACTATACACTACATAAGTATTTAGCAAATTGCGCCTTTCAACAGAACTACTCTTGGGGAAAATAAAAGTAACTGATAACGATGCAAGGCATCGTGATAGTAAATCAAATTGCCTACTCCAAGGTCTCCCATCTTAGGTATTTTCAGCATTAAAGCAGATTGATTTAACAACTTCTCCTAAATCTAGATCATTGATCCCATTTATGACAAGGAAAATTAGTTCTTCCTATAGAAGCGACGTCTAGTATATCTTTTAAAATCTCTCCAGTAATTAGAATTTCACTTTCACACACCCATGAGAGTATAGTTAGCTTTTCATCAATTATTTCCTTTCTCATGTGTGTGTAGAATGCTCTGACTAGCTCATCACACACTTTCTCATCTAATTTCAGAAAGTTTTCCCAACCAATTGCAACAAAGTAAGAAGAGATATGTATACCTATTTTATCAAACATCATAGGAGGCAAGACTCTCCCAAAAACTACCATTCTTTTCCTGTATTGCGTTTTATAGCAGACTTCTGCTTCCGCTGATTGAAACATTTTTGGTTGTATTGATGTCTTTCCTTCCTTTTAAGCAGTTATCTTTATTTTCTTTGCTCTGTTTTTGTAAAACCCCACTACCATAGAGTACATACCGAAATACCCTGAGGACATTCCAGTACATAACCTATAATAATAGTATGTTAGAGCAATCAAATCATTAACTTAATTATGGAATCATACATAAAGGTCACCAAATTTTAAAACCGAATTTCTCATTTCATTCCATAAAAACCGAATATACATTGTAGCTTTACAATATTTCCCAAATATGTACAATGTCAAAACTAAGTACATAACATACTCTATACATGAGGAATATTTGCAAAATTTCTGACTAAATTCTTTAGACTCAGCTGACAGACTTTTGAGCCATTTCTTCTATTCAAAAGTACAAAAATTATTCTTCTTGTAGAGTCTCTCTGTCGCTAATTTCCTCTCTTGATCCTGAAATATCAACGTTGCAATTTTGATGAGTTTTGCGAACCCAGTGATATAACCATCCTCGATGGTTCACTCGATTCATATCAGATATCAACACATGTAAAAATATAATTAACATCTTTTCATTTAGCCTATAGCATCACATATCTCATTTTTATTCAAATACATGACCACATTCTATTTCAGTCAGTCAAACACATGTATAAAGTATATATACAGATGCTTATGAGACTCACTTTTAATTTTTATATTGTTGTGACTGAGTGTCTAATCTGTCCCGTATCCATTGTGGATACCAGGCTCATCGATACATATTGAGCCTTTGACTCATAACCACATTCCAAGCTTTAAGGTCATTTTCGGTGACTACTCAAGTCACAACTATCATTATCTGATCATGCATTCATGTATGAAATGCATCACATTCATATTCAATCAATCATTGGTTCAAACAATCATAAATGCAATCTCATTCTCATTTATCATTGGATGTTAGCCAGACATTCAACAATCATATTGAGAAACACTTGTTCTGCCAAATTCACATACAAGGAGCACTTCAATTGTCCCATTCATGAATAAGAAATCTCGAACCTTCATTATCCAGAATTAGTGCAATCAATTCCACATTCAGAACATAATTCAAACAAACACATAATTAAGTGAGACCGTCTAGGTTACTCACATATTGCTCCAGAAAGTTATTATCTTGAAGTCCCGGCAATGTCTGGATGATGGCACTCTAAATGCTCCTCTATATCATGCAAAACACATTTACATATCACAATTTTGCACAATTGTATAAGAATTCAGTTATGCACATCTATGTATATGAAATATGTACAATACATGTTCAATGACAATCTCGGGTATCTTATCATTATTCTTGTCACAATATCATTCATATATCAAAACTCACATAAGTTAATTTGTACTAAAGGTTTGGACCACAATAAAACATTTTGAAACTAATTTCATAACCCAATTGATTATTCCAGAACTCCACAACAAAATGAAGTTGTAGAAAGAAAGAACAGGACGATTCAAGAAATGGCAAGGACTATGCTATGTGAAATGAATCTTCCCAAGTATTTCTGGGTAGAAGCTATGGATACAGCTTGTTATATTCAAAATAGAATACTTTTGCGAAATTTGTTAAAGAAAACTCCATATGAGTTATGGAATGGAAGGAAACCTAATATATCCTACTTTCATCCATTTGGTTGCAAGTGCTCTATATTGAATACAAAGGAAATTCTGGATAAATTCGATTCTAAGACTTATTCGGAAATTTTTCTAGGTTATTCATTTTCATCAAAAGCTTATAGGGTTTACAACTTAACCTCTAAGACTGTTGAGGAGACTATTCATTTTAAGTTTGATGATAGTTCTCAACCAAGGAAGAGAGATGATATTGTTAATGAAACCCTATCAGAACCTTTGGTTGACAGTGAAGATGTATCACCATCAGAAACTCTCTTAGACAAAGTTGAAGATACTCCTGAGACTCTTGATTTGAAAAGAGATTGGAAATATAAGAGTTCTCATCCAGAAGATTTGATTATAGGAGAGACCTTAGAAGGTGTGCGAACTAGGTCCAAATTCAGAAGAGAAGCCAATGTAGTGTTTATCTCTGAAATAGAGCCTAAGAAAA
>JAOSBL010000008.1:31996130-32025926 GCA_027568915.1 Erythroxylum roraimae
ATCTTGTTCATGGTTTTATTATCCTTATACCATATCATGTATGGATTAGCATGTTGATTTGGATATATTGCTTCCGCTGAAAAATGATTTCTTAAAAAGTTTTGAAATCTACCATTTCTTCAAATAAAGCATGTTTTTTTTTTCGATCCAACAGTAGTTACTCCTTCAGACATAGTGCCCTTAAAGGTTTCCAGAATAAGACGTTTTATGAGCATAAGACTCATGTAATTTGAATGTTCCAACCTTGTCCCTCTTATCATCAGAGGAACTATAAGCCGTAAGATCGACAGGTCCTTCAGTCCTTTGTGCAAGGTCTAGATCCATGACATCGATCTAGACATCGACAACAATCATAACATTCTCTTTCCATGCCTTAAAGTTTGTGCTGTTAAGCACGAGGATGGAACTAATGCTGGGAGTAATAGTAGAAGCAGAAGTAGCAACTGAGCAGAGAACAAAACAACCCACAAACAAGCTCACATAAATTCCACGTAATCAAATAAAATCAAATAATGGTAAAGTCCATAATAAGATACCTAACACAACATTACAAGATACCTAACACAAGATACTTTTGGTGCAATAGTCAAGTATTAACCAAAAAAATAATGTCAAACAATTAACCTTTCTTTGGACTGATTAATTACTCACATAGCTAACCTAATAATTGTCACATATTTATCACCACAGGTGTACATGTATTTCGGCCAAAATATTGACATTCCTTTGGGTTGGTCAATACTTCCATGAATTACACATACGCAACCATCTTAATATTATAAAATAAATTAATTTACACAAGAGAGGCTACTTTGACAACATGTTGTTTCAATCAATTTATTTCACAATATTAATAAAAGATCAATTATACAAATATTTGAACAATTAATTCGAATATTGATTATATTAACCTTAGTTAACCGAATTCAATTTTCATACAAAAATATAATCTAAAAGCATGTGTAATTGATTTATGCCAAAACCACATATACCTAAACATTATGTATAGGTATGAACCGAATATAAAATTTATAGAAATAGCTGAATGTATCAGTTGACCAAATATTCCATTTGTTTCTAAAATAGGTTTTATGCCTAACTCCATAGAAATAAATATGATAATTTATAATAAAAAATATTTGGTTCCAAACCCTAAAGCACATAACATGTATATAAAGCTGTAAAATTGTTTATGTCTTCATCCAAATCCTAAAGCACGTAGCATGTATAAAGCTTTAAAAAAAATCTGTCATTGGCATCCAATGGCTAATGAATAAAACCATCCTCGTCTTTATCCAATGGTTAAAGAATAAAACCATTCTCATCTTTATCCAATGGTTAAAGGTATAAACAAAGTAACGTGGCTTTATGTTTTAGCAAAAGCCTTGGCATGGGATAAATATTAAAGGCTTTGTAAACAAACATTGAAAACAACGAATCGTTGCCTGTTTTGGTGGTTTCTTCCTCTTTTAAAAAGAGTCATAAGACTGAATCCATGATTTAATCAAAACATAAACAGATGTATATGTGATTGAACCCAAGTTTCTTATATAAATTGGGGACATTTTCATGGTTTTTACTACACTTCTTGGCTCTTATTTTAGATTTTATGCTTAATTTGACTCTTGAGTGCTTGCCTTTACTTTATGCAGTTTGAGAGTAAAATTGTACAAATAATTAGTAATTGCACTAAATTAATTTTCTAAGAACAATTGATACTGTAAACTACTATTTGTTTATTGTAGGAGACTCAAGAAGTAGAGGCAAGGAGTGAAGGCTGAAAATGATAAGTCCACAAATCAACCAGGCAACAGGTGTTGGCCCCCGAATTTTGTTCATTAAAGTTAAGCAAGATTTAAATAAATTTGAGGTCTTGATAGATTAATTATTTTATTTTATGGAGTTAATTAGCATGTTAATGTGAGTAAGATTATATGATATAGGTTAATTGAATTATAGTGTTAAGGTGGTAAGATTGCATGAGGGGCAAAATTGGCAAGTCACTTAAGCATTTGAGTTACAAGGCATATAAGGAAGGGTAGAAGGGTCTTTGTACAATCATTAATGGAAAAATTGAAATAAGAAGTGTGGGCTTGCTTTTAAGGAAGAAGCAAGAACGAAATTGAGAGAGAAGAAACAAAGAGAAGAGAGAAGAAGGAGAGAGTTTCGATTTTGAGAGGAAAGAAAGAAGAAAAGCTTAGTTTTGATTTTTCTTAGCCCTAAAGAGTGATTTTAAAGTTATTCAAGAAGGAAAGAAGGTACAAGAAGATGAGAACTTCTATTAGGGCCAACAAACTCTTCATTTGGTGAAGATTCAAGGTAAGTTTGATCTTAATATTTTGGATTTTTGAAAGGGATTTTGGTTCATATAGCTTAAGAAATGTATGGGTTTAAGAATTCTAGGATCAATTTTAGTGAATATGTCTTATGGGTTCTCCAATTGGAATTCCTATTGAATGGGGGATTTTGCCTTTGATAAAGGAAATCAACAGAGGCAAGGGGGCAAGGGGAGAGACATTTTTGAGAAAAGTTTCAAGCAAGCAAATCAAGGTGGGTTACATGTTTATAATTGAGTAATGAGCCATTTATGTTTTGTCCAAATAAAAAAAAAGAGTAAAATGATTTCAGTTACTTCATAAATGTTGCTTTTATTACTTTTGAATGATTTGTGAAATTGCTACATGTTTTGATGTACGAATTTTGATGATGAATTATGAAATGATGATAGAAATGCATATGAAATATGTCATGCTTATGGAAGACAAGTTTTCAAAATGTGCCATTTGGGCAATTGGTTTTCAAGTCATGAAAAGCATGTTATGTGGGTTTGTGGTGGTTTGTTCTGTCTGTCAAGTGCATTTGATTAAAAGGCCTCTCCCGCCTCCCCACTAGTGGCATGGAGCTCCTTCGCGGACTCCCATAACTTCACGGCTACGCAAGACCATTTTGTGGGATTGCGATAGGACTTTCTGTTCACGGCTACACAGGACCCTTAGGGGAAATATGTAATACATTCTGTTACGGATCCACCCAAACCATTCTGATGTGTTTATACGGTTATGTTTTGTGGACAAGTTTGATGAATATGTGAATTATGTGGTTTGCAAATTGGTTGATATGTTGAGAATTTAAAGAATATATGTTTCATGGATTTCATATGAATTTTCTTTGATCATAAATGTTTTTAATGGTTTTGCTTGTTACCGATCATAAAACTATTACCTATGAGCTTTTAAGCTCACCCCCTTTTGGTCCCATCTCCAGGTGATGAGCAAGAGACAGAGTGAAAGAGAGTCAAGGCATTACTCCGGATTTGCATATTTTGTTTTGTTTTGTTTTGGAATAAGTTATGTAAAACAAAGCTGTAGTTGCATGTTGAGCAATTATAGTTCAAGTATTTTATGTAATTTGTGATTTTGTGAAATATTGTATTGTGACGTGGAATGCCCATTGAAGTTTATAAAACTCTTATTTTTGTTGTTAATGAAATGTGGATTTGTGTATGGATGATTATTAAGTTGAATTGTTAATTTGTCTTCTTGGAAGTTGTATATGATCTTTCCAGCTTTCCAACGATATAAAGCATGAAATTTTGGATACCGGAGTGAAAAGATATGATCGTTACAAGATGTGATGCTGCATGGAATGTATGCACAGGATAGCTATGGTGTGTGGTTTTGTTGAATCAAATGGGTTGAGAATTGAGAGTTTTATGAGATAATTTTAGTGTTTGAATTGATATGAAGTGATTTTGCACTAGAAGAGTTGAATTTGGGAAGATTATGAGTGAACTTGATGTTAGATTGGATATAGGAAGCATTGGAGAGGCTTTAGAGGGGTTTGGGGAACCCCTATGTCCGTTAGACAGATTTTAGGTCCGTTAAATGGACCTTCTCGGGCCAAAAAGGCCCCCTGCCCAGTCTATGTCCGTTAAATGGACATTAGGTTTGTTAAACAGACCTTCTCGGGTCTGGAAAGCACCCCAGGCCTGACAATGTCTGTTAAACACACATCAGTAAATCTCGATTTTGACCCTTTTAGAGGTAGAATATCGCTTCTAGTTCTTCATTAAAGTTGTAGATCTTGAAGTCGTCTTTCAAAACATCCAAAAATGACATCAATCAGAGGTTTGTACCAAAAGTTATGGCAATTGCGCCAAGTTAGGTACAATATGATTGATTGTATAAACATGTTTGATTCTTTTGGGCATAACTTCCTCATCCGACCTCCAAATGAAGTGATTCTTGAACCAATAGACTCCTAACAAGTTTCTATATCTCCATAAAAAGTGGTATCTTTTAGAGTTGTTTTGAAAAAGTTTGATGGAGAGAAATTGAGGGGTCGGTTGGTAGAGCACGATTGGGATATGAACACACTTTGGCTTTTTAAGCATATCTTGATCTATAGAGCTCCGATTAAGATGGTTCTTACTTCAAAGAAAAATAGAGACTTAGAGCTACAATTTCTTTGAAGAAGTCAAATTGTAATTTTGGTGATTGACTGGTGTGGGCACACCACTCTTGTGAGATGTTGGCTAATGAGGGTTCATTGAAATAACCCTACAAGGGAACCCACTCACGCTTTATGACTCTGGATAGTTAGGCTCTGAAAATAGGATCCAACATTTAGGGTATTAGAACAATAGTTGGGTTTTGAAAACGGGATCCAACATTAGTCTCATTACCCACTTCTGTAAAAAGGATTAACAGACTAACTTGTTTTGTGTTCTGATATGTTCAAGTCTGAAATAAGTTAAGTTTAGTTATGATACAGTTAAATGTTGTTATGATGTAAATAAGATTTAATCAGATACTTTAAGGTTCTATTTTGTGATTATGATATTCTATTAAGATATGAGTAAGTTTGAAGCAAATATATTATGTATTCTATTATGATATGTTATATTATGTTCTAATGCAAATGATATTAGGTTGTTTAGTAATTTGAACAATTAAAGGTTATCTAAGATTTGACATGATTTATTGTATGTGAATGCTAGACGATTGTTAGAAACTATCGCCAGATTATATGTGTTTAGGTTTTCCCCACTAAGCTATATGCTTAGCAAGGTGGATTTTGCCCCATGTAGGTTTTGTTAAGAAGACTTGAGACTGGGACGATATCAACCGCAGTGGCTAAGGAGATTGAGTTTTGTTTTGACAAAATGTATATTTGAGTTTGCTCGTTTTTGAGTTGTATCTGATAAATGATGACTTCTGAATTTATTTGAAGGTTTGTAATAACTATACTACAAGATGGATTGGGATTTAAGACATGTTTATATTAAGTTCAACGTGTACAATGTATTTTGTTTGTTACTCAACTTGGAATGAAATATAGTGTATGTTTGTCTGAATTGCTAAAAAGGAAGCTTTATAATGCTTTAGTTCGTTTGTATTTTTTGTGTGGCATCTATATATTCTTCCAGGGGTATTTGGGTGTTACATTTTGGGATCAGAGCATGGTTTAGGCAATTTTGGTTTAACCAGCACTTAACTACTACTTATTCTTGAGTGTAAAAGTTATGTTTTGGCCTAATGCGGTTTCTCCCATGTTTTGATTATAGAATTAAAGATGGAAAGATCTTACGAAGCCATTGACGAGGTTGTTTAGAGTAATAATCCTAGCCGATCTTGTCCACCAATATCTAGACCCTTTGGGGTCAATTGAAGTGAAGCTGAGGTGCCACCTCCTCCGCCAGCTTAGGGAGAGGCTTTAGTTAGGTTGTCTTAGGATATGATAACATTACTGCATCGTATGACTACACCCAAGGCTCTGATTGATCAGCTGCAGAAGTATGGAGCTGAGGAATTTACTGGGACATCTTTGGAGGAATTTGAAAGAGCTAAGTTCTGGATAGAGAAAGTGAAGAGGGTATTAGATGAATTCAGTCGTCCATCAGATCAAATGGTGCACTGTGCTGTCTCTCTTCTTTCGGGAGCAGCCTACGAGTGGTGGAAGTTCGTTTTGAGAAATCTTCAGCTATCGGTGCCTTTGACTTGGGATTTCTTTACCCAAGAGTTTAAAGCTAAGTATGTTACGGAGGCTTACAGAAAGGAGAAGTGGAAGCAATTTCTAAACTTGAAACAGAAGAACTTGTCGGTAGCTTAGTACTATCAGGAATTCAATTGATTCAGTAAGTACGCCCCCGAACTGGTACTTACTGAGGAGTTCCAGTGTCATCAGTTCGAGGATGGTTTGAATGATTCCATCAAAAAGCATTTGGCAGCATTCACCCTTTTGCAGCAAGTGAATTACCATTAATTGGTGTAAGCTACTAAGAAAATAGAAAGGTAAAAGATGGTTAGGAGAGAAAGGAGTCAACGAAGGGGCTTTGCTAGAGGTGGTCAGTCCTCGGGCAAGCGAAGTCAAGAAGGTGCTTCCTCTATACTAGAATTTAGTCAAAGATTTGTGGCTCGGGGAAGGTGATAAAATTTTCCCTCATCGACTGCTACTGGTAGGGGTTCCTTGCTCTATACATCATTGGGGTATTTGTTGGAGGGCTACGGGTGCATGTTTCTGATGTGGCAACACTGAGCATCTGATAACCAATTGCCCTCTAAGACAGTCTCAGACATCGCAAGCTAGTAGGGAGGTCTCTCATGCATCTGCTGGGAATAGAGGACGTGGTAGAGGTCGAGGAGGATCTGGTCAGAACATACCTAATCTGAGTACCCAATCGGAAACTATGGATCGACCAACTGTGCCTCCTGCTTCGGCTCAAGCTTATGCATTAAAAGCTCATGAGGATCAAGATGCACCTGAAGTCATTACTGATATTGTTTCTCTCTTTAATTTTGAAATGCATGCACGGATTGGTCCTGGATCTACTCATTCCTATATATGTGTTAGAAAAGTGTTTGATAAGGAGATGCCTATAGATCAGCTAGAGTATGATGTTTATGTAACCAGTCCTCTAGATAGTAGTGTGTTGGTTAATCAAGTGTATAGGAACTGTCCTATTATGATCCAAGGAAATGAATATGTAGCAGATCTGATTAGATTGCCTTTTCATGAATTTGATTTGATTCTGGGTATGGATTGGATGTCCAAGCATCAGGCAGTAGTTGATTGTAATGCTAAGGTAGTTATGTTTAGGAAGCCTAATAAGCCTGAAATAGTATTGCATGGCATCCGCACTAGTTCTTTAACTAATGTGGTATTTGCTATGCAAGCTTGAAAGCTCCTTAGGAAGGGATGTGAATCTTATCTAGCTTTTGTGTTTGAATCTAAGAAGGAGGGTGGTAAATTGCTAGATATTCCGGTGGTAAATGAATTCCGGATGTGTTTTCTAAGGAATTACCTAGACTCCCTCCTGAAAGGGAGGTGGTGCTGTCTATTGAAGCCATGCTTGGCACTGCTCCCATGTCTAGAGCACCGTACATAATGGCTCCTACTAAATTGAAGGAGTTTAAGGCGCAGTTATAAGAGCTTTTAGATAAAGGGTTTATTCGACCCAATGTGTCACCGTGGGGAGCTCCAGTCTTGATTGTTAAGAAGAAGGATGGTACACTACGGATGTGCATCGATCACAGGCAATTGAATAGAGTTATAGTGAAGAACAAGTATCCGTTGCCAAGGGTTAAAGACCTGTTTGATCAGTTGAAAGATGCAGGAGTGTTTTCAAAGATAGATCTGCGATCGGGGTACTATCAACTTCGAGTAAAGGATGTGGACGTACCGAAGACTGCATTTAGGACCTATTATGGACATTATGAATTCCTGGTAATGCCATTCGGGTTAACTAATGCTCCACTGGCATTTATGGATCTGATGAATAGAGTATTCAGGTCTTATTTAGACTAGTTATTTGTGGTGTTTATAGATGATATCTTGGTCTATTCTAAAAATGAACATGACCATACTGAGCATCTCCGAATTATGTTACATACTCTGCAGGAAAAGCAGTTGTATGCTCAGCTGAGCAACCGTGATTTCTGGCTTCAAGAGGTATCTTTTCTAGGACATGTTGTCTCTTCTCAAAGGATTAGAGTTGATCCTAGTAAGATAGAAGCAATTGTTAACTGGAAGCCACCATGGAATGAGAATTTTTCTGGGTTTGGCTGGTTATTATCATTGATTTGTGAAGGAGTTCTCGGTGATAGCATCCCCTTTAACTTAACTGTTACAGAAAGGAGTGAAGTATGAATGGTCTGATAGATGTTAGAATAATTTTGATCAACTGAAACATATGCTTACTGAAGCTCTTGTATTAGTTCAACCTATTTCTGGTAAGGAGTATGTTTTGTTTAGTGATGCATCTAGAAATGGTTTAGGTTATGTTTTGATGTAGGATGGAAAGGTAGTTGCTTATGCCTCTAGGCAACTAAAGTCACATGAACAGAATTTCCTACCCATGATCTAGAGCTTGTAGCAATAATGTTTTCCTTGAAAATTTAGCGACACTACCTATATGGTGAAAGGTGAAGAATTTTCATAGATCATAAGAGTCTGAAGTATCTGCTTACTCAGAAAGAAATCGATCTGAGACAACGGCATTGGTTGGAACTATTTAAAGACTATGATTATATTGTGGACTACCATCCGGGCAAAGCTAATGTCGTGGCTGATGCCTTGAGTCGGAAGACCATTTCAGCATTATCAATGAAGCAGAGTGAATGGGAACTTGTATCTGATGGAGCTTTAATAGCTTAGTTGAAAGCAAGGCCTACTTTGAGACAAGAGATTTGTGATGCTTAAAGAGCTGATGATAAGTTACAACAACTTATCTTGGCTACTCAGGATGATAAACAGCCTGATTTTTCTATGAAAGGTGATGGTGAATTGTATTATAATGATGAACTGAAGAAAAAGTTGTTGTTTGAGGCTCATAATACAGTCTTTACTATGCATCCTGGTGGAAACAAGATGTATCAAGATCTGAAGCAGCATTACTGGTGGTCAGGTATGAAATGGGATGTTGTGGATTATCTAGCTAAATGTCTGACATGTCAGCAGGTTAAAGCTGAGCACCAGGTCCCATCAAGTTTGTTACATCCTATTTCTATTCCTCAATGGAAATGGGATAACATTACTATGGACTTTGTCTCTGGACTTCCTCTCACTCAAAGGATACATGATGTTGTATGGGTGATTGTGGATAAGTTTACCAAATCTGGTCACTTTCAGCCTGTTCACCCTAACTATTGTTTGGATAGGCTTGCAAATCTATATATGAATGAGATAGTAAAAGTGCAAGGAGGATCGTTATCTATTATTTCTGATCATGATTCTCGATTTATTTCGAGATTCTGAAAAAGTTTGCAAAAGGCTTTGGGTACTCAAGTTAAGTTCAGTACTGCTTTCCATCCTCAGATAGATGGACAATCTGAACTGGTTATACAGATATTAGAAGATATGCTTTAAAGGTGTGTGTTAGAGTTTCCAGGAAGTTGGGATAATTATTTAGCTCTGATGGAGTTTGCTTGCGCCTTATCAAGCGTTGTATGGTAGAAGGTGTAAAACTCCGGTGTGTTGGACCGAATTGAATGAAAACAAGATGATCGGGCCTGATATTGTGAAAGATACTGAAGAAAAAGTTCAGGTTATTCAACATAGGTTGAAAACTGCCAGTGATAGGCAGAAGTCTTATGTTGATCTAAAAAGGAAGGATATTGAACTTTAAGTAGGTGATAAGGTGTTCTTGAAAGTGTCACCGTGGAAGAATGTACTTCGTATCGATAAGAAAGGTAAGCTTAGTCCGCGATACATTGGTCTTTATGAAATTCTTAAAAGAGTCGGACTAGTAGCTTATTAGTTAGCTCTTCCTGAAGAATTGGCCAAGTTACATGATGTATTACTTGTTTCTATATTGAGAAGATATCGGTCTAATGATACATATAAGATTCCTGTGCAAGAAATTCAAATACAACCGGATTTGTCTTATGAACAAGGACCTATTTCTATATTAGCCAAAGAAGTCAGACAACTTAGGAACAAGCAAATACCTTTGGTGAAAGCACTCTGGCAACACCGTGGACTTGAAGAAGCAACATGGGAACCAAAAGAGACCATGAGAGCTCAGTATCCTTAACTAGTCTAATCAGGTATGAATTTCGAGGACGAAATTCTTTTAAGGGGAGAGATTTGTAAGGCCCCAAAATATACTCTAGTTGAAATGATACATGTTCATAAAAGTATATGTGAGATAGGAGTTAAAATTGTGCTATAATTTGAATGTGAAAGGGGCATATGACTTGAATTTTCGTATTGATGGACTATAGTTAGTAAATTGGAATTAATTGATATAATTAGAGGATTAAAGTAATTAAATGTATATTTGGACTAGGAAAGTATCAAGTGCCAAGTGAAGTTGGTACATGAAAATTAGTATGACTACACCTATACTTTAAATGACATTTGGCATCATTGGATGATTGACATGTGGATTGGTTTTGTAGGTTACTAATGGCAACATCTTAATTAGGCAAATGGCATTACATGCATTAAGACATATGGCTTGATAATTTGAGGACACCTAGCAAAGAAAGAGTTGAATCACTCCAGCTCATTTCGGCAACCTACTCACTAACTTTTGCTCCTTTCAACCGAAACTACTCACCCCTCTCAACTTTTGGAATTTTGCTTGGTTTTGGATCATCTTCACTTGCAAATCTTTATATGTGTTGATTGTTTGGAAGGGCTAGTTTGTATTAAGTTCAATGTGTATAATGTATTTTGTTTGTTACTCAACTTGGAATGAAATATAATGTATGTTTGTCTGAATTGCTAAAAAGGAAGCTTTATAATGATTTGGTTCGTTTGTACTATTTGTGTGGCATCCATATATTCTTCCAGGGACTATTTGGGTGTTACAGTAATAAACTTGGTATTACACACGTTGCCTTTGCTGATGATCTTATGTTGTTCTCGAGAGGGGATTTTATGTCTATTAAAATTCTTATGGATGTTTTTAGAGATTTGGAAGCGGTCTCAGGACCTTCCAAATCTAATATGTATCTTGCAGGAGTATATGGTAGAGACCGGGAGGATATCATGGAATTGGCTAATTTTCCATTAGGAGAATTTTCAGTTCGTTATTTGGGCATTCCATTGACTTTGTTAAAACTTTCAGTGGCCCAATTCTCCTCTCTAATCAAGACTATTGAGGGTTATATTAATAATTGGAATGTTAAAACGCTCTCTTATGCTGGACACCTTGAGTTGATTAGGGCGGTAATACAAGGAGTACAATCATTCTTGCTCCAAGCATTTCCAATCCCTATCACCATCTTGAACAGAATCACCTCTATGTGCAGGTTGTTTTTGTGGGGAGGGAAACATTATAAGGTCGCCTGGGATGATGACAAGGGAAGAAGGTGGCTTGGGTTTAAAAAATTGTAGAGTTTGGAAAGCTGCGCTATTATCAAAGGTTCTTTGGAATATTCATTCCAAAGCTGACGCTCTTTGGTTCGATGGATACATGAGGTTTTTTTTAAGGGGGAAATTTGTTTGGGATTGGAAACTTTCGAATAGAGATTCACCTTTGATGAAGATGTTTGCCTTTATTAGAGATTCTTTGATGGAAAAACTTGATGGAAGGGAAATTGTGGTGTGGGCACTTCAGAAGATGTGCATAAATGAAAGACTTTCTTCAAGGAAGGTGTATGAGTTATTACATATGAAGCAAATAAAAAGACCATGGATGCCTCTCATTTGGAAGAACTACATTCCTCCAAAGTTCTCCTTTATTACTTGGCTTGGTTTGCGTAACAGATTGCCAACCAAAGAAAATTTGATGTTTCTAGACATAGATAGAACATGTAGTTTATGTGGAGTTGAGCAGGAGACGGTGGCCCATTTGTTTTTTAGATGTTCATTTTCTGGTACAGTCTGGGATACAATTCGAGGATGGCTTGGATTAACACGGGGGATGTCTACATTGACTAGTGCTATCAAATGGATCCGTAAAGACTACAATGGAGCAAGATTGAGAAGCAAGGCTGCAAGACTGGCATTTTGTTGCACCATCTACACTTGTGGAAGACAAGAAACGCAGTTATTTTAGACTCTACTTCTTTTACGTGCTTTGATGTAGTATTTAAGATAAAGACTATGATTTATAAGATTTTGTATAGAATGTATCATGAAACTTTGATCACTCTTTGATTTTATTATCGTCGTTGGACTGTTTTGACGTTTTGATTTACTTCTTTTGGTCGGGGTATACCCTAATGGCCTTGTATATAAATTTTTGGTTTAATACTAATTTACCATTTATCCAAAAAAACAAAAGCATAGGCTTTATGAACAAAACAGACCAGGGTCATGAGACAGGTTGATTAAAGTTACTCCAGCAACACTCCTATTTTAAACTGTGTCAATAGCTGTATTTTACCTAGATACCCCAAAAATGTTTAGCTTTGTGAATTATGTAATAAGATTCCCTTGAAAATATTTTATCTACTGAAAACAAACAAAGAATTAGTGGTGCCCAATCTGTACTAGATCTACTATGCTAGGTACCATTCTAATAGATCCCCATTCATCTAGCTGTAAGCAGATACAAGACCTGCAATTTATACAGTCGATTAGTCACTTTGATACATTTTAAGAAGCTAGTCAACCAGAAGAACAGCTAAAACATAGGGCAAGATTTAAACGTCATCCGTCAACTGTATGTTTCAAGCTTTAGGCACATGTACGTGAATGGAGCCAACAAACTGAACTCTTTGATCATAAAATTCGCGGACCTTGCATGGACACGAAATAATGGAAACTTTGACCTGGTTTCTTATTCAGTCTAGTGCCCGTCGATTGGCTCTATATACAATATCACTTCCTGATCCTGACCGTCCCTTGTGCACCTCACATGTCTCCATGTGGGCTCTTCCAATTTCTCAAGCGTTTCCCATATCATTTAATTATGCCAATAAAATTATTTTACTTTCCTGAAGAAAGTTGGAAGGGGTACATTGTATACCAAACGCAACATACCATGTGACCTTATTTTGACCCATTCTATCAATCTCTTTGACCAATCAAATCTTTATCTTGCGTCCTGATCAGATGGTTTAAGTTCTTCAAGAAATACTCCTCAACAAGGCTATGCCTTTGGTTTTCTTGGGGTATAATTCGAGATCTTTTACACGCAAATATATGGGTTTCGATGGGATTTTTATGTCACCATCACATGCCCAAAACATGTTCACCTACAACGATAATCTGTTTCTTTTTTCTAGGCTCCGGTCAAATATTTTATATAGTCATTTTAATATTAGGTCAGGTGAACTGCTAGCTCAAAATTGCGAGTGGAGCTACAATTTCCGGTTGGTAATGTCTGACCTATATTCTTTCCTTTCATATACACTTTTTCTAATTGCCATTTTAAAATTCGATAGTCTGTAATAACTATAAATTTAAATGGATAAAGAGAAAACAAAACCAACCTAAGTCAGTACATATATATCTTCCTCCACTCAAATACAAATTTAGTGTTGGGATGAGAGGAAAAGAATGGACTACACGTATCATGTTTTGCAGACATAAAATGTTAATTAGTTGCAGGATATGCATGCAATTGATAACAACACAAATATAATATTACAAAAGACTAATAATTGCAGGAATGCAATAGATGAAAATATACAAATTTATAAGGCTAATATCAAGGCTACTAATATGAAGGCTAATATTAAGGCAACATTACTATTGACATCCCCGCTCAAATTGATGCTAGATGTCCACAAGCATCAAATTGGAAACTAGATACTGGTATCGTGCAGATGTCATAGATTTAGTAAGCAAATCTGTAGTTTGATTTTTAGTAGGAACATGATGAAGTTGGAGAATTTGATCTTGCACAAGCTCACAAATATAGTGGCAATCCACCTCAATATGTTTCGGGCATTCATGATGGACAGGATTAGTTGCAATACAAATAGCACTATTATTATCAGCATTAAGAGATGTATGTTTATCAAATCAAATGCCAAAATCCAATAGAAGTCGATGAAGCCAAACTATTTCTAAACTAACAAATGAGATGGAGCATTATTCGGCTTCAGTTGATGACTTTGCAACCTGATCTTGCTTCTTACATTTCCATGAAACAAGGGATGAGCCAAAAAAGATACTCCAGCCACTAGTGGAATGCCTTGTATCAAAGCACCCAGCATAATTACCATTAGCAAATGCAACAAGCTCCATAGTTGTAAGATATATAAGACTACCAACAAGACGCCTATAAAGGGTCAGATCAGATAATGGTTGTCCTACATCTTTTGTTAATTTAAGATTGAGATCCATTGGAATAGCACTAGATTAGTTGTCAGTTGGCCAATTGGATTAAATCAGCATCATACTTTCACTGCGTTAGATATATGCCATTCTCTATTTGACAAACCTCCAATCCTAAGAAATAAGACAAATGGCCAAGATCTTTCATGTGGAAGGAAGATGGGAGAATTTCTTCAACTTGTCAATACCTTGTTGATCATCTCCTGTGATAACCATATCATCAACATACACTAGCAAAACAATGATGCCATTAGAGGAATGTGAAGTAAACAATGAATGATCATTGGAACCTTTTTGAAACCCAGTTGATTTAATAGTAGATGGGAGTTTATCAAACCATGCACAGGGAGTTTATACCAAATTAGGATTACAGAGGGGATCTCCTGGTGGTTTTTTCATGTATACAGTCTCTTTCAAGTCTCCATGCAAAAAGGTATTTTTGACATCCATATGATGTAAAGGACATTGTTTAGTGGATGCCACAGCTAACAACATTCGAACTGTGGTCATCTTAACCACTGAAGAAAAGGTCTCCTCATAATCAATACTATATTCTTGCATAAATCCATGAGTAACTAATCTGGTCTTAAACCTATCGATAGAACCATCAGTTTTGAGTTTTACAATATACACCCATTTACTACCAACCGATGATACATCAAATAGAGCAGGGACTAATTCCTAAGTTTGGTTTGCCTCAAGAACCAAAATTTCCTCTTCCATGGCACTCTTCCAACATGCAATTTCTGCTTCTTGTTTATAACTAGAAGGTATGGAAATGGAATCAAGATTGCCAAGATAAGCAATGGAAGGACCATACCATTCAGGAGAATAACCATATCTATCTGGAGGTTTTCCTAAGTTAGAACAGGTTAAACAACATGGCTAAGTAGAAGAGAAAGGGGCACAAATATTAATTTTGGACTTGGCGAACCTTTAAAAGTAGGATCGATTTAAAGCATGGATGATGCAAATACATTTGAACTTAAAAATTCAATTTCTGAATTGCTTTCTAAATGAGAACTATCAGGAGATGAAGGCATGAATGGTAAAGATTCACTAGTGGGATGTGTAGGTGTTTCAAAATGAGATGAAAAATAATATAAAATTTTTAAAAATTCACATGACATGAGATGCACATTCTTCTTTTTTGGAGATCATAGCAAAGATAGCCTTTATACTTGTCATTTTAACCAAGAAATACACATTTGGTAGCTTTAGGAGATAATTTGGCTGATTCATGTGTAGGCTTTAAGACAAAACAAATGTAGCCAAAAACTCTAACTTGAGAATATGTAGGGGATTTTGTATATAAGCAAAACCACGATGTTTTGTTTTGAAGCACATATGTGGGTTGTCAATTGACAAGAAAAACAACTATATAAATGGCTTCTACCCAAAAAACTATAAGGGACATGAGACTCGAGGAGGAGGGCATGAGCAATTTCAAGTACATGTCGATTTTTTCTTTCGATGACACCACTTTGTTTTAGGGTTTAGGGGCATGATAGTTGATGTAAAATCCCTTTAGTCTGAAAGAATGTTGTAATTAGCTGTGAGAAAGATTTTAATGGTTTTGCCAAATTATGTTTCAATCATGCTAACAAAGGCTTTTGCTACATTGGCAAGCTCAAATTTGCCATTTAAAAAAATACATAAGTAAAACGTGTATAATGATCAATGAACAAGACAAAGAACCTATATCCCAACCTTGATAAGGATAGTAATGCCCCTCATAAATCAATATGAATGAAATCAAAAGGTGCATCAACATGAGATGAGCTAGGAAGAAAAGGTAATTTGGTAGTCTTACCAAAAGCACAACTTTCACAATTTAATGTCAAAAAGTCTCAGTTAACATTTAATCGAACAAGAAGAACACCAAATTGAAATGTGCTTTTAACTCCACTAACATGAGGCTGTCTAACCCGTTGAAGCTAAAGATACCACTTTTTATTATCCAACACAATGTTGTTTGAAGAAGAAACAACATAACAAAAAGGAGAGTAAAATCTATTATTCTTAGAAGCTTGATTGTGTAAGTCCAAGTGAAACAATCTTCCATGAAGATGCCCCTTCCTATTAACCCTTCCACTGTGAAGGTCTTGTATAGAACAACCAGAAGGAGAAAAATTAACAAAACAATTGTTATCAACCAATTAGCCTACAGAGATTAAATTGGCAGCTAAATTAAAGATATAGAGGGAATTAGAAAGAGGAAGAAATTTATTCAATGAAAGTGTTCCCATCTCTTTTATTGGTAGTCTTTCACCACCACTAGCAATTACAAATTGATTTGGAGGACAAAATTGAAGTTTAGAAAATTTGTGTTTATGGTTTGACACATGATTAAACGTGACAGAATCAAGGAACCAAGGAGATGTTTTATTTTTACACGGTAAACTAGCAATAAAAAAATTAGACAAAAAATAATACCTGGTAGAGTTGATTATAAGGTAGTTTGAATTATCTGCTGCGTGGCTTCTTAAGTGAGGTTCGAGGTACTTTTAGTGAAGCCACCAGTGTCACATTCTTCACTCGAACTAGCAATGAAAAATGTAGATTGGTTTTGTTTATTCTTTTGTAAAAGTTGACAATCAAGTTTCACAAGTCCTTTCTTCTTATAATAGTTGCATTCGTTCCTCTTCTTGCAATGAGCTTATATATGTCCGAAACCATTACAAAATCAGCATTGAACTTTGCTAGAATCTGCACCAAATTATTTCATTTAGGGCCCACCATGCGAAGCTAAGAAAACAACATCAACATAATTAGTTTTAGCACCCAAATTAGGTTAAGTAAGAAGTCTAGTCTCTTCTGGAAGAAGGTCACCAAAAACTGAATTAGTGTCTATTATGCCTCGATTGATGATGTTGGCCCTAGCATTCTCAAACTCAGGTTTGAGCTTCATGAGGAATTGAAGCATCCTGCTCCTCTCTCTTTCTTTCTTCAGTGCCTTATAGGTTGCACCTTCAATAAAACTCAAAGATACCATATCCAATTCGGTCCATAATCCCAATAATTTAGAATAAAAAGTTCTTATGTCTCTATCATCTTAAAAAAGTTTACCAATCTCATAGTCAATTTCAAATTTCTAACCTAATTTGTCTGTAAATATACTTTCTTAAGATAATCCCATATGGTGCTAGCAGTACAAAATGACCTCAAGCTCAAAGCAATATCTTTTTCCATATAATTAGAAATCCAAGTGATAACTTTAGCATTATTTGCTTTCCATTTAGCCTTTTCTTTATTATCAGTTAGTTCTTTTGAGGACCCATCTAAAATTCCAGATAATTCTTTCCCTTCTATGAACATATATGAAAATGAAATTCCTAAAGAGGATAGTTCCTCCCATTAAAATTAACAGGTATTGTATCAGATTTTTCACAATCTATGATATCACAAGAGAGTTATAGATTGCACCTAAATGTTTGTTGAGATCGAAGATAAACTGTTAAAAATACAAACTAATTGCTTGTAATAGCGAAGAAGTTGATCCAAAATATGTTTCTGACAAATGAATTTTAGAGTGGCTCTAAATTAATACCATGATAACAGTACAAATATAATAGTGCAAAAGACCAAAGTTTGGTGGAAAAAACTTATCTCTCCTTTACTGGTGTGTATGTATTTATGTACAAGACTATACAACAAATTAGGTACATAATTGTAAGAATATAATAAATGAAAATATACAAATTTACAAGGTTAATATCAAGGCAGCTAATATTAAGAAAAATATTACTATTGACAACATTAACGAAATTCTAAGAAATAATACAAACTAAGATAGTGAAATTAAAATAACAAGGTTATTAGAAGTTGTGATATATACAAATGATATGTTTAGTGATCAGACTTTGAAGAAAGAAGTTTTGAAATTTAAAACTGAGAGTGATCTGTCCGTGGTTTATAGTAAACAAGTAACAATACGTTAAGCGCGCAGAACAGTCTTGAAGTTTGGCGAGCTCCAGAAGAAGCAAGTGAGCTGCAGAAGCATAATTCGATTTCCCACATGGCAGGGTTCCAGAAGAGTACCCTGGTCAATTATTTTAATCTGAACGCCTCAGTTTTTCTTTTCTTAATACTAAACTGGAAGAACTAGTTATTTTAATCTTATAACGATTCAAAGGGTTGCATGTGCTTGTGAATCCAAAATTGAAACGTTATTGCACAGTTTCTTTTAAACAACAGTACTGTACTGTAAAATGGTTAACGATATAATTATTTGGTTACATATGACCCAAATACGAGGTATTCGATGACGGTTGCAGTAAAATTTAACAATAGGAACTTGACATGGGATTGTAAGACATGATGTTTAGAAATGGTAAAAGGACCCATGATATCTTCTGTATTGTTTCCATCGAACAATACGTACACCGACTATATACGCTAAATCTCTACATGAATATATATAGTTATTACAGATATGCATAAGCAACATTCCTTTCCGGCTTAATTTCCTACTTGGCAGCTACCAAGTAAGAAGCAAAAGTAGAGTTACTTCCTACTTGGTAGCCAGGAAGCAAGAAGCAAAAGTTTGAGGTAATTTCCTAGCTTGGTGGCTAGGAAGCAAGAGGAAAAGTTGAAAAGAGCATGCATGGGTCCTATCCCCCTGGTTTCACTATCACTAGTAAAGCTAAAGATGTATCAATTATGAAACCAACGTTGTCCTTTTCTTCACAGAACAAGATAACACAACTGTCCAATGACCACTGCTCCGTCCCCATTGCCCACACACACACACACACGGTACGACACCGGTGTCTCCAAATTAATGATGGGCTTATATTTTAGAAATTAACAAAAAATGTCAAGTCAAGTAAACCTAGAATGAAATAACCTTACTACATCATCACTTTGTATGTATAATTGTATATATAATGACAAAGCCCCACTGCAGAGTATGAGCCCATCTCCTATCACACCTCTCTCTATCTCTCTCTCTGTGCGTGTGTGTGTTTCTCCTTAGAATTTAGAACCTCCTCTTTCACATAGACAGCAGACGTAGACACATAGAAGTATCATTATCATTTGGCTACAGCTACTTCGTGAATATGGACGATAAGTTTTGGAAGTCATCGTCAAAGAAAGAAGGGTCATCGTCAATTTTTACGAGGAGCTTCTCAACTAAGAGCTCATCGTCAAAGTCCCCTCTTTTGAGGAGCTCTTCTCTCAAGTCTTCTTCTCCCAAATGTTCTCTTCCAAGGAGTTTTTCCCAGAAAAACTCTTCCATCACTCGTAAGTGTAGTACCTTGGCCAAAGAACAGAAAGCCAGGTTTTATATTATGAGGCGGTGTGTTGCAATGCTTGTTTGTTGGCACAAGCACGGAGATTCCTGAGAGGAAACCAACAATAAGATCTAGGGTTGTATTGCATTTGCACAGAGATCAAGGGGTTAAGTGCATCTGTTCTTGGTTTCTATTTCTCTCTCTCTCTCTCCCTCCCTCTGTTTCTGCCCATCTTTATGAGAGATAAATGTTGGGTATGAGTCAAAATTTGTCTATTAATCGCCGTGAAGAAGAGATCCATGAATCAGATTTGGAGCTTTCTAGCTCTATTTCATTCTGTAATTACAATTTTGAAGTTAGTAAGAAGATCATCACGTATTAAATAGATTTTGAACTCCAGCTATGGTTACATATCTAACTTTTTACCTCATTTTTCACTTGTTTCTTTCTCTCGTTCTTTTCTTTTTCCTTTCAGATTGAGTTTTATAAATTTCTGGGTCCTCTTCATCACCATCTGTTCTACAATCCTACCTTTTGATTTCAGGCTATGGTAGATCAATGATACGACTACCTGGCGATCAGATTTCTAAACTTCATGCACATCTTCGTTAGTATACTCTTAAGTTCACAAAGGGGTATCCTTCAACTTCCTTCCGTATCCCGTCCTCCTACTTTTATGTATCTATAATAAATATTTTAAAAAAGAAAATAGGCCTACAACTGATTAAGTAACAACGCTGAACTACAAACCTTTCGAATGTCCTTACTACACTGTCACAAAGATAAATTCAATCCTTAAATTAATGTTCTAGAACCTAATCAATTTTCAACTTTTAATCAAATTTATATTCTATAATAATATACACAAATTCACTTTTTATAACATTATGAAATTATTTTCTCATGTATACTCGATTTACAAGATGAAAGGCTAAACTAATTGACAATATTTGTTTGGTGAAGATAAGTTGATGTTAAAAGTAAAAATAAGAAGAATTGGAGAGTTCCAGCGTTAGTAACCAAAACAAGAAAACATTTACATCTATGCTAACCATAGATAAGGCTTGAAAAGTACTATGAAGTTAGGTGCAAAGATTTGGCATTCGTGTTCGTGTGATTTTACACACATGCATTCTTTCTTTCAGTTTTTCATGTTTTTAGTTGAGCAATCAGGTCCTACTAATCTGTGGCTGTGGTTATGGATGAGCACTTTTATGTAATCCACCTAACATGACTTCTTCACTTTTTAATATGATGTCAGCAGATGAACAAAATCAGTTATAACCTATAATTTGAACTATTAAAAGTGCATTCAAGTTAGTGTCTTTGATTAAATTTAGGGTAGATATGTTAGTTTTGTTCTAGATCTATAAACCTATAAAAACAACCACTCAAAATGTTGGGAATGTTCTCAGTGAATACATTCTGATATTCAAATTAGAGATAGAAGAGAGATGCCAAATATTTATATGATATTTAATTAGACTTAATAATAGTGGTCATGAGAACTTACCTTAGGATGTCTATTTTTATAGCAATCCTTCAAAAGGTATATATGGACTCTAACTATGGTAGTAGAGTTCTTGTATGATTTCTATTAGGCAGCTTGATTAGTCTTTGATTAAGATTCTACCTCCATATATGAATAAGTCTTATTTTGATTGAACTTACCTTTTTCAAATAATTAGACCTCTTATATGGAGCTAAAATCCATAACCTTGAAGATGAGTGATGGGTAATACCAAATAAGTCAAACCCATTTTTGCACACTCATTAAGGTTAATATCATTTGACCTTTAATTTCTTCTTGAAACTTAGATGGAGGATGAAACTTTTAGTACTCAAATATGTAAGGATGTTTGCTTAATCAAGACAACCACCAGTGCTTAAGGATCATCCTTAATCACTCAATTGTTTCACCATAAAACTCCATTTAGTAAAATTATATGGACATATTATTGATACGTATAGAAGAAACATTGAATTTTGGACATCCATCTATGCATGCCTCTTTGGGATAAGTTGGTGAATTGATATCAATCATCACTTAAGGTATTCTCTGGGAATATATCTTGTGAAATGCAAACATCATGGAGATGTTTTTGACTATTTTCTTGGAGATAAATCTTCATTTAATCTTAACACTTGATCTATATTAATCTCAATTGTCAATCTTGTTATATATGGTACATGATATATAAAGAAGATAGCTCAATTTTATTATATTATGAAAGATGTTGAAGTAAACACTCATTCCATTTGTTTGTTTGCTTGTATTCTTAAGAGAGAAGATTCTTTATTAATGCTCTTATTAGGAACCAAATATTTCAAAAGGTATGAATATATCCTTACCTTTCTCTTTTTTTTTTAATTATAGAGAGTAGCAGGGATGTGATGATTAGTTTAAGGAGTAAAGTTAATAGTTCTAGGAAATTTAATGATATAGGATTAAAAGAAATGAATTTACAAGTGGTAGTCTTGTATCCCTCAAGTCTGTAAAAACATTATTCACATCCCTCATATCAATTAGGCCTCTTTTAGAGAGTTATATAAACTTAGTTCAGAAGGCCTAGTAAGGTTATATGACTACGTAATTCTTTTTTTAGAATCCTTGCCAAGTGATTTTGATAATAACTTATGAGCAAGTTAAGGAAAGGTAAGTTAAAAATGAGAGAGAAATTTCATATCTCTGAGGAGATAGAGTTAAGATATCCTAAAGATGATGAACCGGTATGTTCCCTACGCTCGAAAAAGTGCATTCAAGTATAGTTATAGTTCTCTACCTAACCGTTCTTCAAATCACCAACTCAATAGGCTTAAGTCTAAGTCAACTTTATCCTTATTCCTAGAGCTTTTTAGTTAGCTTCATCATTGCCTATCATATCCAAGAGGTACACCTACACCTAAATCTTGTGTTGTTCAAGTTTGTGCATTGATGTATGTAAGTATAAACCCAAAACATATGGTTCAACTTGAGCACAAGGAGTGGGTACTGACTATTGACGATTCCTAAAGGTTGCAATAATGGAAGGACAAGTTTTTACTCTTATTATATGAGATGAACTTTTGGAATTTTAGGGTTGTGTTGAGAGGATTATATGACAGGTTTTCCATTAGGAAAGGAACAATCCAACCCTAAAACTCATGTCCCAAAAACTCCTTAATCCAACCCTCTTATATCACTATTTGTAGGGGATGAGGTGAGAGTTTTGCCAAATGAGATAGGAACAACACAACCTACAAGTTTTTATCTCAAAAACTCATTAATGCAACCAAACAACTTCCACTTTAAGAGACTCTACTTTGGAACCTTGCCTTACCATTTCAAGGGTTTCTATAGAGAAGAACATATATATTACTTTTCCTTATTTTTCATAACTTGTGTTTTGAAACATCATACTAACATCCTTGTCATTTATGTGATAATCATGAATATAAACAAGATTATTGCGATAACTAAGGTGGGAAAAAGGAGAAAGGATGGCTTGCTTCATCCTTTAAGGAGAAGAAAAGGCTGAAGGTGACCTATAGTCAGAAGGTCATCATTATAGAGCTGACTCTCTATGTTACTTTCGTTCTACTTCCTATTTTTCTAATCTTTCACCTCTTACCTCATCCTTTTTTATAGAGAACATCTATGTCCTAAATAGGCCTTTATGGAAAGATGATCTCTTTTTTTTTTTCCTTTATTAACTTCAATTTGAAGAAGATTGACACCAGCTTTAGAAAAATTAAGAGTGATTATCAAATGTTTTGTAAGATGTGACTCCCAAGGACAAGCATAAGGTGGGAAGAGATAGATGTCAATTATTGATGTATATGTCATTTACATATAATTTGTTTAATGCTTTTCTATTTTCCATACAAATTATCTTGATTTAATTAGTTTAAGTATTAGTTTAGGTAATTATAGAAATGTTGATTGGGAATGATATTAGACAAGGATTGAACATTTTTACAGGGTAAAACATGATTAGAAGTCATTATTAGCTAAACATGGCCTAACATATAAACATGTTTTAGGGCATGTCCCTCTCTAAACTAAAACATTTAAAAAAAAGATTAAACATGGTATAGGATATGGTCATAATCTAGGACATGTTCTCTATTATAAATTTGTTGAAGAAGACATGGCCTCTTATACGATTGGATTAGAGCTTGTTTGGTATAACAACAAGAAATATTATGAAATACAGACAAAAAAAAGAGCATTTTAGAGATATTTCACTTTTTAAAAATTTGCAAAGAAATAGTGTGATAAATGGCTTGGGGCATGATTGTGTCCCATATCATATTTGTAATATAAATAATTATTTAAAGAGACATAAAATCTTTAAAAATAAAAGTAGCTTAGATTAAGTTCAATTTAGTTTTACTTTTTTTTAATTTATAAACTTACCTGGCAAGATGGTTATTGGATTACGTATCTTATGACTTTCTTCAACTAGATCAGAGATTGACCTCATTTTAAGAAAGTAAAGCAATGCAAAAGATTGTGATCACTATAAAGGGAAACCTTTACAATGCACTCTTTTATTCTTTTGTTGTTTTTTTTAATTGTTTTAAGGATGATTGGTGGTTAAATTTCTTTATATGTAGATTATATAAATCCTTCTTTGATTTTTGTATGAATTCATTTATGCTTTATAATATAGAGTCCTTTAGTTTTTGAAATATATTATGGTTGTACATCAAAATATGGTTATTCTTTACACTCGAAAACTTTGCCAATCCAAATAATAAAACTCTTAAGCAATTGAGTTAAAAGTACATGATGACGCTAAGGGGATTTCTAGTTTAGTTGTAATATTATTATCTTTTTTATATTTTTTATTTACTTTCTTGACTATTTCTAATGGTGATTTAACTTATTTAGTTTAATTTAGTTTTAGTTTTAATCCACAAACCTTTTTATTATTAATTAAATATTAATATAAGATTTAGAATTAGTAGTTACACTATTCTATCCTCATAGAATTACCGTCTACTTATGATTACACTTTTTTTAAATGATAAGTTTAGTTGCATGTGATCTTATACGAAAATGATAGAGAAGATGATAATTAATCACATCCGTATATTTTGTGAGAGGCATCTTGCCAAGTAAGTTTACATTGTTTATCAAGTTTGTATAATTTTTTTCAATCATCCTATTTTCTTTTTTTTTTTTGTTTATAGGCCATGAAAAGGTTTACAAAGAACTTGGTAGGTAGATCAAAGAAAAAAGGAGGAGACTGGTGATGTTAGCTTGAAAACCAATAGTGACCTCGAAGGCTTCAAGAAAGAGAAGGAGGGTACCAAGGAGAAATATTCATATGCCTTGAGGAGATGGAGAAGTTAAAAACAACACTTAAGTATTAAAATGTAAGCTTAAGGATGGTTAGGGTTAACATATAGTTGTATGTTCAAAAATTTTAAGATGATTACATCAAATTTGATATCATCCTTTTCTATTATAGTTCCAGATCTTTTGAGAATTGAAATTATAATAACCTTTTTAGCAAAATAACGGTAGATTTTAAGGTTTGTAAGAGGGTGACATATAAAAAGTGTCTAAACATATATTTAACAGATCTGTACATTACTAACACTTTTCTCTAGATTATGCCAACTCGGACTAAGAAATCTAATGGATTTTGCATCATTGATGGATATGTAAAGGTAACTAGCCCTATAGGTGGGGAATCTCTTAACCTTAAAGAAATCAATCTCGTTCTTTTGATGGCACACCACCTTTCCTTTTGACATTAATTTCCTTTTATTTTTTTGTTTTCCCTTTATATGTAAGGATATTGATATAGATGTATAGATGTTTAGGCATGTTTATATCAATTTTTTAATTTAAGCTTTTTATTTTAGATATGAGTAGTAATTTAATAAACATATTTGAGACCTGTAGTAAGTTTGGGGACTCTAACTCTCTTGAATTGACTAAATTGGAAACAAAATTTAAGAGAATTTGATATAACTACTAAGTCTAAATCTGTTGCCTTGGAATTTAAGCGAATTTTATAGGCCCAAGGAGTCTAGCCTCATTGGCTTGCAAAATTTGAAACAAAATTTAAGAGAATTTTATAATCTTTTGGAGTTTAAGTCTATTTCGTTAGACAAATTTCAAAGATAATTTACCAAACAAGTCATGCCTATAGGGTTTAACTCCATTATCTTCACATATTTTGGAAAATTGCTAAATTTATTTTGACTAGCCTAAGGATTCTAGCTCCATTTCAATGATAAATTTTGAAAATGATTTGATGAACTTGGTAGCTCTATAAAATGTGAAACTCCATTTTCTCAGTAAAATTTGAAAGAAAATTAATATAAAATGTGCATACCTATAAAACCTAGCTTTCTTGTCTTATCGAAATTTCTAATGAATATTAAAATGAATTTGGAAAGCCTGAAGGTCTAGCCCTATTACCTTCATAAATTTTGAAGATAATTGAAGAACTTGAGAAGCCTAAAGAGTTAGATTCCATGTTTTGGGCATAAGACCTTTAGATGTACAGGTTTTTACTTCATATTAAAGAGCTAAAAATACTTCCTATGGACTTAAGGTCTTTTCTTAATTCAAGGTATAAAAAGACTTCTCTTGGACTTAAATCCTTTAGGCCTCCATATTTGTTCTTTTATATAAGGGATCTAAGTGAACATCTCTTGCATCCAACACTTTTGAGCCTATGTAAGATCTGAAATATTGTATTTTGTGAAATTGAATATAATTTAACAACTTAGGAATATTTTTAATGTTTGTGAATTGATTTAAAATTGATACTAAATGCATACAAGATTTATAATTGATTAATCGTAGTGATAGCACTTCATGAAGAAAGAAAAATTTTGTAAAACAACATATTAGTTAAGTTTCCTATTATCAACAAGCAACGATATTTCAGGCATAAATTTTTATATAATCATAGGTTAAGGTTATCAAAGATTCTATTAAAATATAAAATAATTATATACAATTCACATGAAGGCATCATAAGTTGATGTGAAACGCAAATAGGAAAATTTGGTGATAGAAGCTTATAGGTTCATTTTATGTCACCATCAAATGTTATTAGGCATTTTGATAAGAAAATTTGATAAGAATGCTTGATAGAGTTTATTAAGAGGTTATATAAATCTAAGAGAATCTATTATAACTCTTAAGGAGACAATTAGAGTTAATATTAGATAGTTGGAACCTACCATCAACTGTTTGATATCCATGATTCTTTGTTTCCAACAATAGTTTTTAATGACTTTAATATCATTTCTTACAAAAGAAAGAGATTAATGAGATAAAATAAGTGAGAAATGTGTCTAAAAGCTAGAGGGATGATTTCAAGTGCAAAGAGTTTTAAGACAGTTATTAATTATTGTATGAGTGATTCGGGTAGATGATAGGAATGAAATATGGCATTTTTCCCTTTTACTGTTTAGTCCATTTCCATATTTTACATCTAAATTTACTCATTATAATTATATTCCCACCTATTCTGGATAATTTCAACACTTTATCATCAATCGGGCATAACTTTCTCATCCAAGCTTCATTGAAATGATTTAAGATTCTATGAAAAGTTGAAAAATGATCTTTAAAACTTTTATTTTTTGAGATTTGAGAGATACCAGATACACAATTTCATAATATGGCTTGAAAAAAATGTCGTGATCTATACAAAGAGGTTTAAAATGAAGATATGAATAACCATATCGACTGATTGGAGGTCGTGCGATAGAGAAAATATCTAAAAAGATAAACGAACATATCTCAGCTCATATACCAATATATAAAAGTTATAGAAAAGTCTATGGTCTTAAACATGAGTATGTCTCAACTTGTATTTCTCTCCATAAAAGATAAAGAAAGATACATGGCCTAAATTATGGTTGTGTCTTGGGCTATGTTCGTTTTAGAAAAAAAAAATCTCGTATAGTCTAAAAACCCTAAATTTGTGTTAGATTTTCATACTAAGTTATTTTTTTAAAAGATTCAAAAATTGTATTGATAGGAGGAGATGCATACAAGTCTAAGCTCTCTAGTAAAATTGCAACTAAACTACACTATTTGACACTCCATTTAGAAAGTAAATTAAGAGTTTGACATGATATAACTACTCAAGAAGTAGATTACATTTTATAGTTATGGACAAATTAAGTTCTTTCAGGGTTTAAAGGAGCGTTATATTTACTTTTCTATTTCGTTTCTTCACTCACGCTTTTCTCTTCTCAAATGCAAGACAACAATTCCTTCTTCCCAATTTGCCCTTCCTTATAAGCTTATGTCTTACTAAACTTAAGTGATCTTCCAAAACTACTCTTGAATATTCTTATTACCTTAGCATTTTAATTTCATTAACCCATTCAATAAAATCCTACTAACCTTGACATATTAATTAACTCCAAAATTAATCCTTCATAACTAAATAATTCATTTAAATCATGCTTAATTAAAAAAAAATCGGGGGCCAACAGGGCTAGCTAGCACAAAGCTTCTTGAATCTTTCCCAATATTCATATAGTGTCTCACTCGTGTATTGTTGAATGTCACAAAAAAAATTTCTAATATTGGCAGGTCTTAATGCTGGAAAATATTTTTCAAAGAATGATCTCTTCATTTCAGCTCATGTCTGCACATTTTCACCAGTGGAATAATACAACTAATCTTGAGAATCATCTTTGAGAGAAAATAGGAAGGCTATTAATTTGATTTGCTCCTCAGTTACATTCGTAGGTTTCATACCCATACAAGCCACACAAAATTCCTTTAAATGCTTGTAAGGATCCTCTCTCGGTAGACCTTGAAAAATTGGCAATAAATGAATCAGCACCAACTTTAATTCAAAGGTATTGTTTTCACTCAAATTTAGAAAATTGATGCAATAAGGTTGTTGAGAGTCCATAAGGGTAGCTAATTCACGAAGGGTGCGATTTACAGCCATCTTTTCTTTCTTCTGCACTTGTTGTCTTTGTTTTGTCTGCTTCCATAACTTCTTGGTTGTCTTTTTTATCTTTGAATCGAATAACAATTGCGTTGTCTTGTCTACTCATGTAACATACATATACCATCAAGAATTTCTCGACAACGGCGCCAAAATTTGGTAATACTGTCGCCTGCAACCAAATTAATACCAACTCTAATAACGAAATATGTATTTAGTACAAAGTTGAGATCGTTCCTATGAGGAATCTATTAGTAAGTGTTTCATGAGTTAAAACTAAAACAAATTAGGGGGCGAATTAACATGATTTTAAAAAATTAAAATTGACAAAAATTAGAAATAAAAAATAATCAGATATGGAAAATTAATGAACAAATCTTGGTTTTAGGTCACCTACAATATCAAACTAGTATGGATCATTGATATAGACTTAAACAAATATTCATTGAATGATGTTCTCTCTTAGTATTAAATGAATAGAAACATGTATTCTAATCAATCTTATTAACCAACAACTTAGATACGATCTTAAGTTTGGTTAATTAATAGCTTTAAGAACTAAGAGAATCAGTGAGGAAGACAATACATAAACGATATATAATTAGTCTAGATAAATATCTTTCTTAAAATTTCCAATCCCTAGTGTAAAAGATGGTAATCCTATTTGCCACTTCGGATTAGCAAAACTGAACGTCAAATCCTACTAATCTAGTTGTAAATTAATTCAATCAATTCCTAGTTGTGCACCCTAGAGATCAATCAATTCAATCATGAAAAGTAATACAAAACACACTTAATATTAGTCAATGAAATAAACTTTATTCAGAAAATCTCACATATACTAGATGATAATGTTGGTTTCCTTCAATCAAGAAGAAGGATTTAGCTACTCATAATAGTGATGAAACTTGACAGAAAAATAGCAGAACATTTGGTCTCCATCTCTACCCCCTTTTCAGAAAGAAACGAAAACTCCTAAAAAGCCAATAAAAACGTGAAAGATATCCTTTCTTTAAGTTATTTTATCATATACACTTCCCCATAAAATCAAGTAGCAGATCCCCATATAAAGAAAACAACTTGATTCCCAAAATAATTAGAATCCTAAGTCTATCGAATTTGTTTTTAAACCAAACCCTGCTTGTAACATCCCACCCCCGACGGGAAGGGTAAAATAGTAATTTAGCAAAGGAGGAGAGTGATTGAGATTAAGTAGAATTGTTCATGCAGACTGGTATTTGCCAACAGTGGATTTGTGCACAAGAAATAACTGTACATGCATTCATGATTATTTCCCGGTATTGGGCCTAAATAGAATTTTATTGTGAATATGTGGAAATTGAATGTGAAAAATTATTTGGAGTGTTCCATTGTGTGTTTTACATTTTACG
>JAOSBL010000008.1:32051182-32062789 GCA_027568915.1 Erythroxylum roraimae
GATTTTGTATAAGCTTTGTAAATATTCTTTTGGTGGAAACAGTGTAAGCTTTTGAATGAATGGAATGAATGGTTTTTAAAATTAGTAACTTTGGAGTATGTTAGACAATGCCATGTGTGAGTTGGATTGCATTATGTGAGTGGGATTTGTTTAAGCTCCAACATACCATTATCATAAGGTACGTACTTGAATGTCCTTCGGGTATCCGGGTATTTGCCTTATGGTCGTGGGATGTTGCACTTTTTCTTGTATTGGTTAACAAATTATCTCACTATGTTATGGTTGCAACAAATTGTCTCTCTCAGCAAATTCATATCCTTACTTATTTATGTCATTAGCATTCTGGCTCAAAATTGATCCCACCTTATACGCTCATTAAATGGATACCAAACCTATAAATTATTTTCTAAATTAAATTGAACAACCATTTCATTCCATTTGGTCTCGAATCCTTTAGTGTTGCTAGCATTATAAACAACATTTAGAAGTATATACTAAAATTTTTATAATTCTTATAGGAACTAAATTTTCTTTTTTTTAACGTATATCCCACAAATACAATATATGCCTCACACTTGGGAATACTAACTCAATGGCATTACTTATACTCTTTCATTCATTCGTAACAATAGCATCAGGTGACATTCATACACCTTGTCCATATACAATAAAGTTAACAAAAATTTTAAGTTTTCTTATTTTGCAAAAATGTACAAACAATTAAGTTAGATTGTTTTTGAAGATTTACACCTACGAAAAGAGTAAAAGGCATTTGGTATTTGTTAATAAGATTTATTGTATCAAATATAAGAACATCATCAAATTTAACCTAAGTTTTCTGACTCTTAGCATCTACTTGAGAAGCATTCCTTAGCTTTCCTTGCTCATTACTGTCAATTTGGTAGAAAATTCTACTATCGTTTCTTATTATTGTAGTGAGCATCTTATATACTACTTTCACATTTGCTTTTTCCAACCTCACTTATCTCAACATGTCTATATGATTCAAAAAATCATTTCATAAACATGTCATGTTTTTATACTCTTACTCCACTCGTGCTAGCTACAGCGGAATGTACATTTATGCATGATCTAATTCCACAACCATTGTTCAATTTTAATATGCATCATACATGGCTATCCACAATCCAATGATGCCTCATAAACCTCATATTAGTTGTATTCAAATTATAGCTGTGCACATCTTTAAACTTAATTATGTTCCAAATACCTTCAACCACATGAAAACATACCTAACCATTGTAACCAATTCTTTTGCTTGATCTTGGTTTCATTCTATTCACCCATCATGATTTGGTGCGGTCGAACTCGATGAAAAACAAATGTTCTCCTCCTAAAGTCCCATTTCTCATCTTTCCTTCCTCCTCTTTTAGCTTTTAGCAAATGCAAGTTCATGACACCTTGCATACTTTTAGTACAAATCAAATATAATTTTTGAATTTTTCCACTTCATATTTATTTCTGTCACCACTTCCATCTCAATGTTCCATCTCAATGTTCTAAACTCAACTACGCGTAGTCGTCACATTTAAAGAACTCTACTCGTTTTGCATTTCATTACTTATCTCCGGTAGACCACTACATTATTCAAAAAATATCACAACGTTATTCAAAAAGTTATCACTACATCCCACAAAAAAAATATCATTAATTTATATGAAAAATACCACTATATTATTAAAAAAATACCACTTCATATAAATTATCACTTCACACCAATTAGAAGGGTGTCAAGAAGCAACCTAGGTGGAGCTCAAATTTTACCATCGGATTTTTAATTGAAATTTACCAATAAAATACCACAAAAGTCTCTAGAACTTTACATCTCATATCTCATAAATAACATTCTCACTTATGACTTCATTAGATATATTCAAGCCTCATAATTTCAAATAGCAAAACAATTACAACTAATGCAAATGTACAGTATTATCTTCAATAGTAATCATGTGACTCCAAAACCTGCGATCTTATTGATGATATTAGACTACAGTTGTAATTGTTGAATTGTGGTATAAAATCTGAAAGCTCACCTTAGGCCAAGTAGGAAGCTCAGGCAGGATAATAGAAATACCAATAACAAACGAAAAGTATTGGTTGGTATAACAATGGCAAACAAAAAAAATTTGTATGGGTATACTGCAAATCAGAAATGTGAATGGCAATTGAAAAAAAAAATGAACGAATCAACAGAAGCAAGAAACTCGATGTGGAAAACTGAAAATGCTTACTTGATTCTGTTGCAGATTTCAGGATAGAGGTGACAATAACAATCCCAAAAGAAAATCATGAAGACTAATAGAAAGAGGATATTTCAGGCAAAAACTAAAAATATATGCTTAGTTGTGCTGCCAATCGGAGGTAAAAAGTGATTATAAAAAATGAACAAACCAATAAAAAAATACTAAAAACTCTACGTTGCAAATTTTCTTTTTCTTTTCTTTCTCCTCAACTTTTATCCATTGGTTATTCATAAAACAACATAATATTGTTACTTTTTCATCACGGTGACACCACTTAGCCGACTCCACAGTGATTTCCAATCGAGACACCCTTATCCTCTGTTTGCGGTTCTCTACTAAGTTCAGTTGTGGAAAAAGGAAGAAGAACATTTCCAAAAGGCATGTGGCAGGAATATCTGGAGTAAGCACTGCTTCTACCAATCACTTTCTCGTCTTTTTCTTACCAGGCGTTTGGTCCAGCAGAAGGAACTTCCCACTGGCATTTGAGGCACATGCCTAATCACACCATTATCCAAAAAAGAAGAGAAAGATGGGTATCCATCTTTCGGCTAATGCACCCGTACGTCGATTGTCATTTTCAACTTTATGTCAGATCATTGAATTAGAGACCGAATCTGTCTAATCTTTTGGGATTGCCAGCAATCTAGCAAACAAACGTCCTCCAGATTCTATAGCATTGGGCCAACTAGACGTCCCACGGCCGACAGGTAAAAGACTTTTCTTAAATACACACAGGAAAAGGAAAAGACTTGTCAGGACAGGAAGATAGGACATAAACACGCAGGAGGCAGCCGAAGATTGAAGGTTTAGTAGTTACCATCCACGATTATTAACTTTCCCACACTATGGCAGGACTAACTTCTACCTGTCCACTGAAAATACATTTCTTTATAGGGCTACAGGTCAATACTTGATGGACAAGGTTATGTAGGTCAATAGAAAACCATGCTTACTATTGGTAATGGCCTTCACAACACTGATTCCTACATTAGAGTGGTTTTTCATTCATGGTAGATCGAAGAAGAGTATAGGAAGACAGGGTACGCAAAATTGAAAGCATAAAAATAAAAGCTTCATACTCTGACCAATGTTAGGAAAACGTCACTTCCAGGGGCCATTTACATATGCAGGAGCAGACAGGCCTCTGTCTTCAACATCACAAAACAGTAGATACAGAACTTATGTACCAATCATGACATTATTTGGCAGGCGCTAAACCACGTCTGATCCATCTGATTCGCTCTCTCTGCTTTCTTGCCATCCTGAAGCCAAGCGGAATTTGCACACGGGGCATGTGCCCTGTTGTCGCAGCCATGGATCAATGCAATTGGTGTGGAACTGCAAATGAGAAAAGTCAGGATAGTTATTAAAAAGCCCCCAGCTTACGAGTACCACTTTTACTTCAATGTGACCAAGCTAACATTCCACGTGGTAAATAGTTAGGAACTCATTCCGCAGTATTTCCCTTTGCTAACTGGAAATGATCCAAGTTTCAATACCAGTTAATTTAAAATTCCCTCATCAAGAGTCGATCCTCATATCTAGGTCAGGAAATCAAACAAAATAAGAAGAGGTCAATTTTGTTTCAAATGAAAACAAGTGCGCAATCCAGGAAAAGAATTGCCATGAAAAGCCCCAAACAATGTTGATTCTTCCACAAACAGAAAGCCTATCAGGATGAAAAGAGGATTCTTTAGGAGGCATTAAACATTCATGAGGCAGTGGATCTCCAAAACAAAATCAAGAGTTTTTTAATTACTGACTGAGCCTTTAGTTGGTATTAGTTTGTTTAGAGAATCTGGTTGTACAAGGTAGATGAAACAAGGAAGAAGAGAGAGAAAAACACAGAAAGCAAAGAAGAAGAAACTTGGGAACAAGATAGGAAGAATATGAGTAGAAGATGACAGGAGATACCTGCAAAAGAAATTCTCCGATGTAATTTGATAATTATTCTGGACTTACCAGGCTTACATATACAACCCATTAAATACAGCAACGTCCATATCTGGCTTAGTATCTGCTTCTAACCAACAACTGAACTTTTGGGCACAACAACACTTAAATTACTTTGTAACTACTTATCAACTGATATAACTAGTCTCGACAACTGTGTATCTGATCACTGATGACAGTAAAGTAAAGTTTGGACCCACAACATTCGATATGGTAGTATATAAGCAGCAATCTCCAAACCTCTGAATAATTATCAGTTAGCAAGGGTAGGGAGGGATAAAGTCCAGTAGTTAGTGCATAAATTCATTGGTAGTCTGTGAAACCTTGACTGATCCATAAAACAGCTGACCACTTAAAAGAATGAGGACTAAAGGAAAATACATGATTTGGGAGGAAAAGTGGACCAGATGATGAACCTGATGCAAACATGGCAAGCTCCGAACAAGTTCCCCCCTGTTAACTTGCTCCAAGCAAATAGTGCACGTCAATTCATCTTCTGAAGACTTCATGCTTCCATCTGCCTTTCTCGAGTCTTGTTTTGTCTGCTTGCAAGAATAACACAACGATATTAATAATCATTTGCCAAAGAAACACAAATAAAAACATACAGCTTCAGATCCTACTAAATAAGATAGGGCAGATACCATCAGGGATCAAATCTCACATTTTAAACATCATGATTCATGTTCTTTTTCCTTCAATAAATCAGTATAAGCCAATCATGTACTTGATTACTGGAAATTGTGGGGAATTCTATGATGAAAGATGAGTACATTATCACCACACAAGTTATCTTCTTTCACCACAATCAATTGATCTTTCATAATTGAATGCAAAGATTAAGATTTCTAGTCATCAGGATTGCATGTACACTGTAACATATTCTACATTCCTCCAGAATAACATCACCACTTTAAGGTCAAATTTGTCTACTTCCTAGCCCTGCTCACACTTGGTGCATCGCCTATGACAACAGCAACCAAAGAGGAATAATTATGGAAAACCTTACGTTTTCATTTTCCAAGAACCAAATAGTAATATCAAGTGTTAAGAACAGTCCAGTGTGATGCCATTCACATAAAAAAGAAGCACGAGTTGGGAAGAAAAATTCATGCACCCAGTGTTCTGAGGCTATCAAAATAAGATGGGAAGGACATGGTGAAGGTAGGTTGTCACTTCTCCTAAAGTACCTGGCATTTGACTATGTATTAGCAACATAACCTCAATGAGCTAATAAAAGATCATCTAAAATACCAAGCATGACCGAAATCAAGGACCAAAGAACTCCACGGAAATTTTTACTTATTTCAGTTAAAAGATGCTCAATGATGATAAACTGCCATGTCAACAGGAGACCAGACTCCAAGCACATCATTGGTGACCAAACTCTCAATTTTTACAACAGTAGGAGATCTAGAATTACCTCAAGTGCAATTGAAGAAGATGATCCCTGTTGCAATGATGCACCAACACTGTTGAACAATAATAATCATCATTCAAAATTCTAATCATTCAAGAAAAGCCATAGGAGATAAACTTTCCTACTTACTTCTCAGAAACTGGAACCTTGTACTTGTGAACAGGTAAGGCATTTATTTCTTCCTCACTCATCGAAGGAGTTGTAGGATCATTATCAGAGTCCAATGCTCTAAGAGTATCATAATCTACAAAAGTGAGTCAGTATATAAAAATTCAACACATCCTTACATCCCAACTAGAACAGTCATCTAAACTTCTCATAACTGGTCAATACAAGACTTTCCAACAATCTTGACACCTAAGATGAAGAGGGAGAACATTTCAGCATACCTAGATCATCAAATTCACGATCGAGAAGAGCAAGCTGAAGCCTCAGGCCTTGCAATCGTCCCCTTGTTGCAAGAGCTATTGATGGTGGCATATGCAAACGTAACTCAGTGTGACCCAGAAAGCCACTAGCTGCTGCTGCATGAGCCCGTGCCTGAGCTTGAAGTTGTTGACAAGTTGCATACATTCTCAGGCTTGTGGCCATTAAAAAGACACCCACAACTAGCCATAGCTGCAAGCACACGAAAATAGAAATTGGATTAAGCTAAGAGTTTAATATGAAGGACATAGCTAACACTCAGACAACACTTACCAGGAAGTTTGGTGACATCTGGTGGGAGTTTAAAATCATGAACAGCAAAAGAACTGCTGAATCAACAGTTTAGATTTAGGTTAATCCATCCTCATCATAGGGAAAGCAATGGGAGAATAATTGAAGAGGTAGAAAGATTACCTGTGACAAGAAAGGCCAACGAATTGGAATTAACTGGCCGAGCTGCATGGATGCGCTGATACACACAAAGTAAAAGGTCAACATAAAAAGTCTAACCCATATCTCAGTTAGATTAAGGTGGGCAACTACTGCTGAACCAGGCAAGGAAACTAGTGAACATACCACTGTGGGCCGTTCAGGAATGAAACCGGGCATTCCACTTTCAATATCTCCTCTTGAACCTCGGAACACAAAGCTCATAATTGCGGAATGTTTCTTAAAAAGTTTGCTTGTCTATTAAGTCCTATAAATACACAAATAATTACTTAACTTCATAAGATCTTTAAAACCTGGAAAATATGAAGGAGAATCACAATACACTTCAAAGGCAGCCAATTTCAAATGAGCATGTTTAGATGCATGATAGGTATGAGTTTTGAGCGAAATGATTTTAGTTTAAGATTCAAGATTGCAAAGACTAGGAGCAAAATCAGTGGCAGCAACCCCATCTCACATACAAACTGGTGGGAGGCCCATAAATCCAGACAAGTATAGGACAATATGTAGCAGCTATAAGTGCCCAAATTCTAATGAACGGATACACATCCGCAGAACATCCATGTATCGTTTGCACTTTACAAGCATACTTGACTTTTACCAAATTACGCATAACTTCTAAACTTTAGTTTCCAACTTGGATAATGTAAATGAGTTTATTTAACTCTCCTATCCACATCAATCGACACACTTGGAATTGAACATCGTAAAATAAAGAAAAAATGAAACGGCCGGCGGAAGAAACTCATATCAGGAATTGATTTTAAAGATGAGTTAGGGTTTGGCTACTATACATAAATCTTTACCAACTGCCATATTTTAAGGGGCGATCACAACCATCAGGGGAGCATTCAGTAATCTGACAAGATAACCAGAAACACAGCAGCGTAAAACATGTTCTAACATTATGCAAAATTTGAACGGGGATCAGAAGATAGCCACGCAATCATCCAAGAAGCTAGCAGAATGCCATCCTTTATTCAGCAAATACATTAAATCCTTAGACAGTCAGCATCATGAACTATCCAAAACTACAGGATCTAAACCTCACGAATCTTGAACCGCACTAAAACTACGGATGAGCGAAGGATGAGCTACAATACAGCAGGCCCCCCGCATAACTCACGAAATGTGGGAAAATGGAACCAGATTTAGGCAGATTTTGGTTAAAGAATAGGAAATCCAAAGAAAATGAAAAGCCATTTCAGAATCTTAACAAATTAAGCTTAGAGATCCCACATTGTTGGCGAAGAGAGGAATGAGAATAGACGATCAAGCATAACCACCAAAAGCAAAGGACAGAGAGAGGAGAGCTTACATGAGAATAGACGATCAAGCATAATCGCCAAAAGCAAAGGACAGAGAGAGGAGAGCTTACAGTTACAAGCAACAGATGAAGTCTGCATCGGATGGGAGAGCCGTCTGTAGATTGGAGGTGGGAGAGAGAAGTTGGTGTAGGTGTAGCTGTCTGTTTTGGTGTAATTAACGTAAATGTTGGGATTTCAGATACTTACATTTATACAAATTTCCTCCGCCTCTTGTGGGGCCGTACCATATCGTGTAATTAGAAGATAACTCTAGAGATTGAGGGCTGTCGGCCTTCCTTAAGGAATTCGGATAATAATAACATTTATTTAATTGGATGATGTCGATGTGGACTTTTGTATTATTAATTATTATTATGACAAAGTAAATCAAAATGAAAAAGAAAAAAGAGTATTTACATATACAATATTATTTAATAACATTGCAAGGGACGGGAGGGAAATAATGACAATGGATGCTTTTTTAATTTCCTAATACAATTCACCAATTTCCCCGTCATTTTCCTCTTCCCTTCCCGTTCCCGTTCCCGTTACAATAATACATGAATGATGGAAGTAAAACTCCAAATACGCAATGAATCTAAAAACATAAAATTTTAAAAAAAAATGTATCACCATCTCTCAGTCCCACCCTCAATTTCCATATCCAATCCAGAGCTTCTTCTTCTTCTCCTGCTCCTCCTCCCAAAACCAGAGCTTGATTCACTCCAACTTCTACTAATTGACACCGGCACTTCACTACCGCCATTACTAAAACTCCTCGTCCAAGTAGAGGACTCAGAACTATGTCCAATTCTCCTAAAAAACGACGCCAACCCACGGAAAAATCTCCCTATCCTACCTCCACCGCTCTCTCTCCCACGACTCCTCCCCCCACCCACCCACGAAATCCTCCGTCCGCTGCCGCCAAACCCACCATCCATCTCCGTGAAAACCCCCGGAAACTCCCTCTCGCCAGCCCACCGCCCACCATTGAACCGCCCCACCGCAAACCCTCCTCCGGGGCGCCTCCAAATCGTCAATCCAACGATCTCCTCATCACTACTATTCTCAACTGACTCGTCGGGTGCCTCACCCTGCTCATGATCCGACGGCAACTCATGTCGACAGACAGGACAAGAGTTCCTCATCGCCAACCATGGAAGAATGCAATCCGAGTGGTACACATGCTTGCACGGCATCTCACGCGCTTCCCCGCCTAGCTCGAACGCTTCCTTACAAACGGCGCAGTGCTCCTCCGAGACTATATGGGTCTCCGTTATGTCCACCCTCGGCATCGCCTCCACCACCGCCTTCGAAGCCGGCGGGTTTCCGGGTCGCGCGAACCCGTTCATTTCAATTTGCGACAACTGCTCCAGCAACCGCTCAAAACCCGAACCCATCAAGAACTCGGAAATTGCTGCGGGTACGGGCCTGAGACCCGACCCGTTTCCGTCGTCGTAGTAGAACTCGTAGCTATTGCTCCCTTCTTCGTTGTCGTCGGCGGCGGAGCCGCGGAGGACGATCACGGGGTTGAAGGGGGAGCGGTCCCCCGGGTTGCGACGGGAGCGCCGGAACCTGTGGCCAGGGATTCGATGGCGGTTAGGGCTTTGGCTGTTGTTGTTGTTGTTAGAGAGCATGTACATGAATCGACGGTTAGGACTGTTGAGTTGCGGAGAGTCGGCTTGGATCTCCTCGACAAATCCGGCGTTGCAGCGAGGGCACGTGACGCCGCCGGTGGTTGGAGAAAAGGCGGTGACGAATCGAGTGCATCGGTAACACCAATACGCGGCCGTTTGAGTCGGGGTTGATGACATAACTACAGAGCCTTCTTCAGATCCGAGAAACAGAGGGGGCTTAGACTAGAGAGAGAAAGAAAAGGTTGGCTGATGGCTTTAAAGGGACGGGGTCAAAAGGAGTGTTCGGTCAAAGAACGCGTGGCGAGCACGCGTTAAGGTGGTTCAGTAGGCTAGGAAGTGAAACCGCGTTGTTTAAGTTTTGTTTTCATGAGAAAGTTCAAGGTTTTGTCGGATTTGCGTGAAGAGGGCCCAAGTGGCGCGTGTGGAGCGTAGCTGGGAAAAGTTGACTTGGTAAGAAAAGAACAAATCAGAGTGGTGGAGAGAGAGAGAGCGAGCTGGTTTTCCATTTTCCCATTCCCTTTCAGAGAAGGAATAGCTCTGACCCAGGCAACACTCGTGAAGATTCCGAAGCGGAGCCAGCCACTTGAACAACTTTTTTAAAAATTAAAAAATAAATAAAAAAAGAAAAAGAAGCTTCTGAGTTTTAATTTGAAACTTCATTAAATGTAATGTGGCAAAATCGGAGGAGGAGTTTTACCCACCCCCAACGGATTGGTGTCATCCAACTTAACTTTTTTCAAATTTGAAAAGAATGCATTTAATTTTAGAGAACCGGAAACTCAAGAGAGAGTTGAAGCAACACTGTGATTAAAAGAAAAAGAAAAAGGATTTTTACGTTTTAGTTTTTCCTTGGCAAAAGAAATACCGATGTTGTGTTATAATGGGGGGTGGTGGTGCACGCGTCAAAAGCAGTAATGATTTACATCTCTTTCACTATAGACAGCGACTTCGATTCCATCAGCAAAGCTCTGAACTCAATCAATTCACAAAATACAACATATAATTACCACGACACGTAATGGAACAAAATTAAAGGATATAATGATGCACAGGGCCTGATAATTGATATGCCAAACCCAAACATCGATTTCCCTAATCCCTGCTGCCAATGCTACGACTTTAAGATTTCTCTTCTTTTTTTTATTTTCCACTTAGCCCTAAACAGTAAATACTTTTTGGTCTTGGTTAATTTCGTAAGGGTTAATTAAAAAAATACCAAATTTTTCTCAAGTTTTTAATAATAACTCAAACTTTCAAAAATAGTAATAAAATATTTAAATTTTATTTTTCCATTCTAACATAATGTTAGTCTTACCGTTGTCAGCTAACACTATCACGTATTAAAAGACCCTCATTAATTAGACACGCCACTGTCTGTAGGAGAAGTGAGTTACATTAATGAAACGGTGTCATTTCTTTATGATAATAAAACAACGTAAATTCTTCTAGGGTTGCAACTTTCTTCATAGCTCTTTTCAGTGTCTTTTTCTTCCCTGGAATGATTTATGACGGTGGTTCACCAGAAACATTATTTCCACCTTTATCTGAAGCAAGACTCTCTAAAGATCCCACAACTCTATCTTTTCCAAGAAATGCGTTGGCCACACCAGAACTGAGTACATCATTTGGAGCACCTATTAAACTATCCAACTTTTCACCACTATCATTGGAATTTGCAAGTGATGAACTTGAAAAATCCTTAGTTAGTACCCGCCCTTTCCTAATTTTACTCTTCCTAGGTGTCAAAATTGTAGAACAAATCCAGAAGGAATCCACCCAGAATTAGGAGGAGTCACTATCACCTTGGCTATAAGGGAATTGGACTTGAAAGATACATCAAGTTGGACGAGGCTTCCTTCTCTCACTTCCTTTACCATCATTTATTCCAAATGGAGATTCTGATCTTCCCCCCTAAAAGGGTTAGACTTGGTATCATCAATATTGAAGTGAATCACACGTTAATACAATACTCAATAATAATATATAGATGCACAAGAAGGGGGGGTTGAATTGTGGTAAACTTTTCGTTAACCCCTTTATGAAACACTCTTTTGCTTAAAACAAAATTTGTTTGTTTCAAAAGAACTACTGTTAATTACGTATGTAACAGATTTTCTAAGACTTGTATAACACAGTAATATCGAAAATCA
>JAOSBL010000008.1:32096884-32107806 GCA_027568915.1 Erythroxylum roraimae
TAATTGTCATGACAAAAGAACGGAGTTATTTAAGGGTCAGTAGTGCACTGGGTCCCTCAAATTTTAAAAAATTAATATTCGAACCCTTCTAAATTAAATTTTTGACTCTGTCATTGGTTACTCCCTCAAAGGGATCGTGAAAATGTTCGGCATAAACGTCTTTGAAAAATGTTGAAGTTCCAAATGCCTTGGAAATTCGTTTAGAAAGTGTAGAACAAGACAAAGAACGGCGGTTTTGGAGGACCCATAGTTCCTTTCTAAGTGTCTTAACTGCCAAATTTGAATGTTAGTTCGTATCAAAAGGCAAACTGTAGACAATTCTCCGGTTGATGAAATTTTTAGCTCTTGTACTTAATGTGTTATAAAGGGGAAAAAACAATTAAAAGGCTTTGATCTTCACTATTACGCCTATATAATGTGAAAACAGAAAATAGGTATTTGAAATAGTAAACTATACAAGAAATATTTGAAATATCTTTTAAGGAAATATTTCTTGCTTTGAATCATTAAATAAGTATTTAGTATTATTTTATGTATTTATCAAGAGAGAAAATAATTTTCAGGTCATAAAAATATTTTATTTTTATTTTTATGTTAAATTATTTTTATCATGTATTGTTAAACAATAGGGTAAACTACAAAAAAATCTCAAACTTTGCTCAATTTTGTAATTATAAGACAAACTTCAAAACGTGATAATTAAATGCTTAAACTTTCAATCTTTTCAATTCTAGCCCAAAATTAATGTCTTTGTTATCTTTACTGACATGGCTTGCAACATGTTCCAGAAACCCTAATTATTATTAATACACATCAGCCCAGATTAACATAAGTAATGAAGATTCATGAAATGATGTCGTTTCAAAAAAATGACGCAATTTAATTCCTAAATCAGTTTACACAGCCCTGACGTCCTTACCTTATTTTTTTCAATTTGTCGATGCGAGAGTCACTATTTTTTCAATTTGTCAAAGAGACAAGTCTTGTGCACGGGAATTTTTTTTTAAAAGTAAAACATTAAGATTCCGTTTGATTATTATAAAAGTAAGGATATTTTCTCAATTATCATAAATTAAAACTTAGTCGTGTATATGGTAAGCATGTGTTTTTAGTGTATGAAAAGAGAGAAAGAACTTGAATTAAATAATCTATTTGGTTGGTCCAACAAAGTATCTACAGGGAGCAAAGGAGGGACGGGATCTTCTGTTTAATATTATGGTATCTTATTTTGTCCCATGAATCTCAGTCATTCATTTATGCGGGCTCGTGTAAATTTATGCAGGACCCACGCGAGACGCACATAAATGAATGTTTGAGATTCATGGGGTAGAATAAGACACCATAATATTAGACAGAGGATCTGAACTCAGCAAGGGACGGGATCCTCTGTCCAATATTATGGAGTTTTATTCTGTCCCATAAATCTCAGTCATTCATTTATGTGGGTATCGTGAAAATTTATGCAGGATCTACGCGGGACACAAATAAATGAATGACTGAGATTCATAAGATAGAATAAGACATCATAATATTAGACAGAAGATTTAGACTCAGCAAAGGAGGTTACTTAATTAAAAATAGTGCTTTAACTGTAATAATTAAATATAATCTCAATGACAGAGAGACACCCGTAACCCATAATGCTAGATTGATTTGGGTTGGGTTCGTTATAAAACTTAGGTGGGAGGGACTCTTTACCATTATAGGAGTGGAACATGCCCCATTTCTTTCAAAAGAGTGTTTTGGAAACAAGTGGCATTCATTTGGCAGAAGAAAGGGATGTGTTGTTTTTAATGAAAGAAAAGCATAGTTCAACCATTATATGGACCAAATTAATCAGATACAGACACAGTTTTCTTTTCTTGAAACGACAGTAGTTGGGACTGAAACTAGCAAACATGTGTAAGTGTAACAACAGAACAGTGCAAGAGCATGGTTGAGAAAAAAGAAAGTGCAGTTTGAGGGAGAGAGCAAGCAATGGAAAGGAGAGTACGTGTCAGTGACACGTTCCTCGTTTGGAACACGAGGAAAACAAACATCATTAAGTGTTGCCCTATGACTACATCAGTCAGTTATCACTTGGTCAATGGCCCTCAATTTTAGGGCCTCTTTTTTTTTCTTTTTTTTTAATTTGAGTTTTAAAAAACTAATTTGCATTACAATTTACAAACAGTTGTTTTCGTTTCTTCTTTGGTTACTTTCTCTCTTGGAAGGGAAAGAAATGGAAAAATATCTCGTTTTTGGTTTTTTTTTTTACCGCTGTCTCTCAACTGTAACATGTATTTAATCTCCCGCTTTGTTAAAGAACAAAACCCTAGGGGTTCTTGTAAGAAGTAATCGCCGCCAGATTGATCTTAGCCGTCAATTTCTCTCCCCCATCTTCTTTTCCTCGTTTTAAGACAGCTCACTGTTTTTTTCTTTCCTCCTCACCCCTTGTGCTGCTGCTGCTGTTACTATTACATGGAACCTGTCTAATTCCTGTTTCAAGGAATCCATTTCTGGAGGAAACCAGAAAAAAAAAACCCATGTTTTGATTTTTATCTTTACGCTTCATAATCGTTGCTTTTCGCAGTTTTAGTTTTTTTTTTAATCTTGATTTCTTTTTTACTATATTTGGTCTTAAAGTTTTGATCTTTTGTAGTTTAAAGTGCCTGTAAAAATGGGGTTTAGTCTTTTAGACTGTTTCTACGTAGAAAGTTTTGGTTTTTAACACTTTTTAGTTACGGGGTCTTACTATTGATACTGGGTTATTAAATCAGTAGTTGAGCTGTAGTGGTTAATGATAAAGTTGGGTTTTTGAATATGCTTTCTGAATTGGGGAGGAGACCGATGATAGGAGCAAGCGATGCATCATCTCTTGGAGACGATTTAGAAAATGAAATAGGGTTGTTGCTGCGAGAGCAGCGTAGGCAAGACGCGGATGATCGTGAGAGAGAGCTTAATTTGTATAGGAGCGGGTCTGCGCCACCAACTGTCGAAGGTTCATTGAGTGCAGTGGGCGGGTTGTTAGGTGGTGGAGGCGGTGGTGGCGGCGGTGTTGGTGCTACCCTTTCGGACTTTGCTAGTGGTAGAAATGGAAACGGGATTTTATCCGAGGAGGAGCTGAGGTCTCATCCAGCTTATTCTTCATATTACTACTCGAATGTGAATTTAAACCCTAGGCTTCCACCTCCTTTAATATCAAGGGAAGATTGGAAATTTGCGCAAAGATTGAAAGGAGGCAGTTCAGTTTTAGGCGGTATTGGGGATCGAAGGAAGGTGAGTAGGGCTGATAATGGAAGTGGGAGGTCCTTGTACATGCCACCTGGCTTTGACTCCAAGAAACAAGAAACTGAGATCGAGTCAGAAAAGTTGCAGAGCTCAACAGAGTGGGGTGGTGATGGACTTATAGGTTTACCTGGACTAGGACTTGGAAACAAACAGAAAAGTCTTGCAGAAATCTTTCAGGTGATTAATTCTGTAATTATTGCTTCAATCTTAGTTGTATCTGTTAATGGAATGAATTCCTGCAGTTACCAGATAGGATTGTTACTTCACAATATAATGGCTATCAGCCTATCACTCTTTTGCTGAGCCCTATAGTTTGTATGCAACTGTGTTGGTACTTCCGTCGTTAAGTGTGAGTTTGTGTGTGATCATGAGTATCTAATTTCTTTTACTTTCCAGTCTATAATCTTGGCTCCAGTGATTAATTCTTCCGTTGCGCTTGTTCAGTACTTTTCATGGATGCTGCGATCTCTTTTGTTGCCATCTTGTAATAGCAGTTGCTTAAATTTCACACCTTTTTCCAATTAATTTGGCTAATTCTAGACTAATGCTTAGGCTTTTGTTTGAAACTACTTGGGAGATCGACTTTTATCAATGTCTGTTATGTTTCCTCATGAAACACTAATTATGAATTGAATATCAAGCATCCTTTGTCTTAGTGATATGTTCTTGACTTCTTTATCCTACTGGAAAAGCCTATACCAGTGTCACAAACATTAATTAGTTTCTGTACATGCTTTAGACTACTATTTGTTTTTCTTTGAAAGCTACTAACTTGTGTCTAAGTCTTGGTGTTCTTGATCGCATGTTCATTGCACTTTATTGTCATCAGGAATTGTCATAAATTTTATATTCTTTTATCAATGTTTTATTCGTGCAGGATGACTTGGGGCATTCAGCACTGGTGAAAGGGCACCCTTCGCGTCCAGCTAGCCGAAATGCGTTTAGTGAGAATGTTGAGACTGTTGGTTCTGCTGAAGCTTCATCTGCTGATTGTTTACGTACTGGCGCAAATGTTCAGGCCTCATCTGTTGTTCAAAATAGCGGTCAAACTTCTTTTACTTACGCTGCTGTTCTTGGTGCTTCCTTGTCTAGAAGTACTACACCTGACCCTCAACTTGTTGCTAGGGCTCCTAGTCCCTGCCCTACTCCAATAGGAAAAGGTAGAGTTTCTGCATCTGAGAAAAGGCTTATGAATCCTAACTCGTTTAATGATGTCTCATCTGGTATCAATGAGCCTCCAGACTTGGTAGCTGCTTTATCTGGTCTTAACTTGACACAAAACGGTGTCATAGGTGAAGAGAACCACTTGCCCTCACAAATTGAGCGCGATGTTGATGACAACCAGAATTATCTGTTTGCTCCTCCAGGTGGTCACAATCATTTGAAGCAAAGTACATACTTGCAAAAATCTGAATCTGGTAACTTTCATGTGCCTTCTGTTTCTCAATCAGTGAAGATTTCATACTCAGATTTGAATCAGAGTAATGGCAATGGGTCAGACATGAAAAGCTCCTCCATGGTAGTCAATAGGCACCCTGAATTGCAGAATTCTGTTACTCCTTCTGGCAATTCATACTTGAAGGGATCACCCACCTCCACTCTCAATATTGGAGGTGGCTTGCCTTCTCAGTACCAGAATCTAGATTCAATTAATTCATCACTTGCAAATTATGGATTGAGTGGGTACTCCATTAACCCAGCTTTGCCTTCCATGATGGCTAGCCAACTTGGAACTGGTAATCTACCACCATTATTTGAAAATGCTGCTGCTGCATCAGCTATGGCTGCCTCTGGAATGGACTTGAGAGTTCTGGGAGGAGGTTTAGGGTCTGGAGCAAATTTAACACTTGGATCTGAATCTCATAATCTTGGAAGAGTTGGGAGCCCATTGTCTGGGAGTGCCCTTCAAGGATCTTTTGTAGATCCAATGCATCTCCAGTATTTAAGGACATCTGAATATGCTGCCCAGCTTGCAGCTCTCAATGATCCCACAATGGATAGGAATTACTTAGGTAACTCGTATGCTAATCTGCTTGAACTTCAGAAAGCTTATGTTGGAAGTCTTTTATCACCTCAGAAATCACAGTACGGAGTTCCATTGGGCAGTAAATCTGGGGGTTCTAATCACCATGGCTATTATGGAAGTCCTACATTTGGTGTTGGCATGGCGTACCCTGGAAGTCCTTTGGCAAATCCTGTTATGCCCAACTCCCCGGTGGTTCCTGGCAGTCCCATGAGACACAATGAACTAAATATGCGGTATCCTTCTGGGATGAGGAACATGACGAGTGGTATCATGGGACCATGGCATTTGGATAATGTGGGTGAAAGCTTTGCATCTTCTCTTTTGGAAGAATTTAAGAGCAATAAAACAAAATGTCCTGAACTTTCTGAAATTACTGGTCATGTTGTTGAGTTCAGGTACTTACTGCTTAAAAAGTACTTCAAGTTCAACTATTATATACTAGCCTGAATTTATTTAAATAATTTTGTATCTTTATAAGCAGCGCTGATCAGTATGGGAGCCGATTCATTCAACAAAAACTTGAGACGGCAACAATGGATGAGAAGAACATGGTTTATCAGGAAATTATGCCACAAGCTCTTGCTTTGATGACTGATGTATTTGGTAATTATGTAATTCAGAAGGTATCCAATATCTGTGCCGATTATATTTTTTCATAGTTACATTGCTGGAGGTTATAGATATTCATTTACTTACAAATGCAACTTTGTGTTTTTTCATACAGTTTTTTGAACATGGACTTCCTTCACAGCGAAGAGAGCTTGCTGGGAAGCTTTTTGGTCATGTTTTAACTCTCAGCCTTCAAATGTATGGTTGTCGGGTGATCCAAAAGGTATAAATAGGCTTGCCATATGGAAATCTGAGTGATTAACCCAAGAACAGTACTATACTTGAAAGAAGTAAATGCCTTAACTAAAATACCCTGAACTATCTGGCTGGTGGATTCTAAGCGCAAAAAGGAGGTTGTCTGCATCCACATTGTGGCACCACAGTATTGCTCTTCTGAGGACTTCTTTAGCATTTGATATTGCCATATACTAGTGCTAGTTCTTTCAAGTAATCACTGCAGTGATTGTAATAAAACAATTATGCTGGTAATCCTATCGAAGTTTTCATTATTAACTTGTTTGTTTGAATCGTTCAGGCCATTGAGGTTGTTGACTTAGATCAGAAAATTAAAATGGTTGAGGAACTTGATGGTCATGTCATGCGATGTGTACGTGACCAGAATGGGAACCATGTCATTCAAAAGTGCATTGAGTGTGTGCCTGAAGAAAATATTCAATTTATTGTCTCCACCTTCTTTGATCAAGTTGTAACCCTCTCAACCCATCCTTATGGGTGCCGTGTGATTCAGGTTGAGAATCCTTCTATAATTCTTTTCTTCTCCAAGTGAATCACCATTTTTAACGAGGCTTATTTTAAGATTCTGAAGACTTATGTATGTTCTCTTTGCTGCAGAGGATACTGGAACACTGCACGGATCCAAAGACCCAGAGCAAAGTTATGGATGAAATTCTAGGAGCTGTTAGCATGTTGGCACAAGATCAGTATGGAAATTATGTTGTTCAGGTTAGTAAATCTTTCTCTAGAAGGTCTCTGCAGGTATCCATATATTTAATGCTTTTGTTTTTTGGTAGTGATACACAAGAAATCGTTGTTGTGTGTTTGTTTGAACATGAACTGTTTATTCTTTTGTGCTTATTATGAAGTGGGATTGGAATTGGGTTTCCTGATCTTTGTTTATATGTTGTGATTTTAGTTTTGCTTTGCTATGTGCAAAATTCTGACAAAACTTGGAGATTAATTTCCTGCCTGAATGCCTTGGGATTTAATATGATGTTCCTTAACAGCTCCGAAAGGTGGTCCCTAGCGGTTCTGCATAATCTACAGTTCCTACAAATCATCAATATAATACAAATCGTAGTTTAAATGGGGTTATTTGAACTGCATTTTTGACTGAGAAGCTCCCAAAAGATATTAAGTGGCACACAAAAAAAAAGCCGTTGCGTTTTGCTCATTTATGCAATGCATACATATGGAACACATCTGTTCCTAATCTGCATATATTCGTGTTTCTTTAGCTTCATTTATTGAAACCAACTGCTTTGGTAAGCATTGAATATTGCTGTTTTTCTTTGCATATAGGTTCTTTATTACTTCAAATGTTAGGACTTGGAAGTGTTCTATTAGGTTAGACTGTTTGTGTGTTTCTTTTGAGCTGTTCTAATGCTTCAATTTGTAATTGTCCCTGATTTTGATCTTTCCAGCATGTACTTGAGCATGGAAATCCTCACGAGAGATCTGCTATCATCAAGGAATTAGCTGGAAGGATTGTTCAGATGAGTCAACAAAAATTTGCTTCCAACGTTGTGGAGAAGTGTTTAACATTTGGTGGCCCTACAGAGCGCCAATTACTGGTCAATGAGATGCTAGGAACTACTGATGAAAATGAGCCTCTGCAGGTTTGTAATTTATGCAGCTGACAAGAGACACCTTTATCCCTATCAAGGGTCAACGATTGTTAATTGTTTGCAGCAACAATATGATGACGTGAGTGATATGTTGTTGTTTTTGTGTGTTCTCTTTCTAGGCAATGATGAAAGATCAGTTTGCAAACTATGTTGTACAAAAGGTATTGGAGACTTGTGATGACCAACAGCGTGAGTTGATCCTCACACGAATAAAAGTTCATTTAAATGCATTGAAGAAGTACACCTATGGAAAACACATTGTTGCTCGTGTGGAGAAACTTGTTGCTGCAGGAGGTACTCACTTTTTTTTTTCCTTTTACGAGTGAATTTAAATTACATCTAGTACCTGCATGGACTTGGAAGCAAAACATAAACATAGTGGCACATTCATCTTGGTTAGCGACTGATGAATTGCTAATTAATTGGCATCTCTGAACTATTGATGAAGCAGAGTACCAGCATACCCATAATTGATCACCACTCTTTGTTTAGCATGTATTCTCGTTATCTTAGTGATGATCACTCTTTCCTTGCAAAAAGATGTGAACTCTTACATGTTTGTTGTGTGTCAAATAGCTCACTCACTCTCGAGTACTTAATTTACTTGCAGAAAGGAGAATTGCAGCGCAGTCTATGCACTCTGCTTAGGTGGCCTAGGAAAGAAAGTTGTCTGTACAGCTAACTGAGGCTAGTGTGAGCTTCGTATCTTTCTTTCTTCGCATATCTAGGAGCTAAGACTCTACCTTTGTTTTAGTGGCAAGGTATGAGCTGATTGGAAATAAAAAGTGTTTGCTTGTACCGGAAACTGTACATTGTGTAGTTTAAGGTTTATACATAGAGTTGAGCAAAGCTGAGGTTCACTTCAGATGTGGATACACCTACTGCCACTGCAGAGGAGTTTGACTATACAGGTTCAAAGTGGTGTAAAAATGATGGGATGTCGAGACTGTACAAAATGTTGGTATGTGGAGAGCTGTTAATGTTTAGGAGAGGCCAGAATTTTCTCTTGTATTCAACTTCTATATATTTTGTTAAGAGCTACATTTTTCTTATGTGCTGCTTATAATCATCTCCAAATCCCATAACTCAACCAAATCACATTAAATAAAGTCGTAATGACACATCGCAGAACAATTTTGATCTAACAACACAAACATGTCAACTCCCTTGTGCGAGTCTTTTATTCTTCAGCATCGTCAATTTCTACCTTCTGACCAAAACCTCTAGGCCCGGCCTTGGCCCTCGCCTTTACTTTCTTCCCACCTTTCTTCTTCTGCTGCTTTGCCGTTTCTTCTTTCTCAAACTTCTCCCTCTCTCTCTTCCCCAGGAAATCTGTCACTCCCAGGTATATTACCTGCAATCAAAAATGTGGCAGAAGACGATGTTGAGTTTGATTATGCTATAACATAGCAAGATGGAGTCATATAAGCTGCTAGCCAGACGAGTATGGCATTGACCAAGGTTCGGATCAATCTATAATGCGAAAATCACGAAAAGATAAAAAATTGGAATGTTAGTTGTTACCCCAATTGTGAGAAAGGTTAGAATGACGAAGGCAATGAATAGGAGAGCAGAGACAACGGTGGCAACTCCATCATCGCCAGAAGACACCACTTGTTGGGCACTCTCAAGCGGGGTACTCTCTGGAGGCGGAGCTGCTTCTGGTGAGGCGGAGACCCTCCACCTTGGAGTTGTACTTTGAGAAAGGAAGGTTAGTCTGGGCAAGTGGAGAGTGGATGTGGATGTTATATTGGTGTGGACAGTAAGTGAAGAGGGAGGGTACGTGTGACTGCGGGTGGAGATGGAGAGAGGAAATGGCGAAGATAGAGATAAGCATGATGTTATGGCCATAGGCATAGGGGGTGGTGTGCTGCTTTCTTACTGCTAAATTACAACACCGCTTCTCCTCCTGGAGGACACGACAGGATAATTGGAGTGACTCTGACTGGAGACCCAAACAAGATCCATTAATTTAAGACCGTTTATTTAGGCTCATTTTTCTGTCTTAAATGAAATGAAATCTTATTAGAATTACGAATTATTTGTTTTTAATAAATTAAAAGACCTTTTCTTTTCTTTTTCTTTTAAATCAGTTTTCTTCTTTAAGGAAATTCCCTTTTTATAGGTATTTAGTTGCCGTAATAGCATGGGAAACCACTTTTTACAGCTATTAGTTCCCTATCATCTCAACGCATGCATCATATTTGACCACCTTCAGCCTGATTGGTTTAAAGACTAGAATAGATAAAGAATAGAATAATTATTCTTAGGAATAAAAAAGATGAGAAATAGAATAAAATAAATATTACTTTGTTTGCTTTACTACTAAAGAATTTCTATGCCAGTGTTTGGTTTGAAAATATAAACTTAAAATAACAAAGGAATAAGTAACAAAAAAATCAAAATATCCTTATCTTTATCCTTTATTATTATTATTATTGAATAATAATAATAATAATAATAATCAAATTCTTTACTTATTATTATTCTTCTTATTATTAATTTTATTATTATTAAATTCCTTATTATTATTAATTATATTTATTATTATTATTATTAAATTACTTATTAATATTAATTTTTTTCTTCTTATTATTAATTTTTTTCTTCTTATTATTCTTATTATTATTATTTATTATTAATTTTCTACTAACTGTTAAAAATTATTATTTTTATTAATTATATTTATTATTATTATTAAATTTCTTCTTATTATTAATTATATTTAATAATAATAATATTATTATTAAATTCCTTATTATTATTAATTTTCTTCTTATTATTATTAATTCATTATTCTTATTATTATTTATTATTATTATTAATTTTCTACTTACTATTATTCTTATTAATATTAATTATTATTATTATTAATGAAGAAGAAATGTGAAGGATTAAAAAGTCTTCAACAAATAACTTTATTCTTGGAATAGCTAAAGACACCTTTAAGATTAGGTATTCTGGTATTTTTGTCTAACCAAACAAAGGATTACAGTACAACCTCTTTAAATTGATACTCGGTAAATTAATAAACTTTCTAAGGTAATATTTTTCTCCAGTCCCGACTTGGGCCAATTGAAAATTTAACAAATTTCGATAAGATAATAAGATAATATATTTTCAAAATACCCCTATGTAAATATAGGGTCCCA
>JAOSBL010000008.1:32163885-32177100 GCA_027568915.1 Erythroxylum roraimae
TTATTATTATTATTATTATTATTATTATTATTATTATTATTATTATTATTATTATTATTATTATTATTATTAAATTCATTATTATTATTAATTTTCTTCTCATCATTTGACTTTCCAACATTTTGCAGTGGTTAATCAATGTTTCTTCCCCTATCCCTACTTTACTTGATGCTTCAGTTCAGCCTCCACTGGCCATAGAGGATGCCATGCCAACTCTCATTAACATCACCAATAACATGGGTAGAGGTCATCGACAAAAAAAGTTCAATGTTCGCCTTAAAGACTACATTTGCACCAACACCATAAAATGTGTAGACCCTCTTAATAATGGAAAATCTCCTCGTGAGATGATATTTGGATCTCCACCTTCTTAGGGTCACTTGCGTGTGTTTGGTTGCCTTAGCTATGCTCACGATAAATTGCGTGACAAATTTAGGGAACGTAGTTGAAAGTGTGTGTTTGTTGGATATCCTTTTAGTAAGACGGGATGGAAACTTTATGATTTAACTACAGGTGAATATTTTGTTTCACAATATGTTTCCTTTTGATGAGACCTGTTTTCCTTATTTTGGTGGTCAAGACGTAGTGTCCTCACTGCCCTTGGCTACTAGTGCTCCATGCATTGTGATGATCATGGGTTTATTTATAAGTCTCCACCTGTGATGGATAATTGTGAATGTGTTTCATCCCTTACCTGTTCGTCAGAGAGGGGGAGTTGTGAGTTGGGTCCTAATACTAGTCCCGCTAGTGACAATGTTTCTTCTCCTACCCCTGCTTTACTTGATGCTTCAATTTAGCCCCAACTGGCCACAAAGGATGCCATGCCAACTCACATTAACACCACTAACAATATGGGTAGAGGTCATCGATAAAAATAGTTCAATGTCCACCTCAAAGACTACATTTGCACCAACACCATAAAATGTGTAGACCCGCCCTTCCTATCGCCTCCCCTCCAACTGTGCCCTCAAGTAATCCGTATCCCATAACTTATTCAGTGTTATATGATAAAATTTCTGCTGGATATAAAGCTTTCGTTATAGCAATTAATAGTGAAGTTGAGCCTGCCATTTTTTGTGAGGCCATGTAGGATCCTTGCTAGTGTGAAGCTATGCAGTGAGAAATTGATGCTCTTAAAACTAATGGGACTTGATCTATTGAGGATCTCCCTCCAGGACATTGGTTGTAAATAGGTTTATCATATGAAATATATTTCTAATGATACCATTGAGCAGCGCAAAGCCTGTCTTGTTATTCTCGGTAATAATCAGATTAAGGGTGTGGATCTCACCAAGATATTTGTTCCTGTCGCTAAAATTGTTATAGTTTGAACCTTCTTAGCTATGGTTGTAGCAAAGGAAAGTATATATGAGATTGCCACCAGGTTTTTCTGCTTTTAATTTTGGTAAAGTGTGTAGCCTTCGTAATTCACTGTATGGGCTTTGTCAGGCTCCTAGAAATTGGTTTGCTAAACTTGCAGGTGCTTTGAAACAATATGGATTCTCTCAATCCTATGCAGATTACTCTCTTTTTACCCTTCATAAAGGGTCTGTCACTCTTTCTATTCTTTTTTATCTGGATGATCTAATCATTGTTGGTAACGATAGTGGTGTTATTGCTAACTTAAAATGTTATTTGAGTCAATGCTTTCATATGAAGGATCTTGGTCGCTTGAAATATTTCTTGGGCATCGAAGTTGCTCGTAATCCTGATGGTCTTTTAATTTGTCAACACAAATATGATCTTGATATTTTGACTGAAGCTGGCCTTCTTGATGCCAAACCGACTTCTTTTCCCATGGAGCAGAATCACAAATTAGCTTTGGCCATCGGTGTGCTTTTTCCTAATCCATAAAGTTATCGACGTCTTGTTGGTCAACTTATTTATCTTACTATTACTCAACCTGAGATTAGTTACTGTGTCCATATTTTGGCTCAATTTATGCAAGCTCCACCTCAGGATCATTGGGATGCAACTCTCTGTGTCCTTCACAATTTAAAGGTTTCACCCGGGCCAAAGTCTCTTCCTCCGTTGTGACAGCGATTTACAACTCTATACCTATTGTGATTCTGACTGAGCTAGTTGCCCATTGAGTAGGCGCTCTCTTACTAGTTATTTTGTAATGTTGGGTCACTCTCCTATTTCTTTGAAGACTAAGAAGCAACATATTGTTTCCCGCTCATCAGCAGAAACTAAATATAGAACTATGGCTACCACTACTTGTGAGTTAACCTGGCTCAAGGCCCTTTTCAAGTCTCTTGGTGTTTCTCATCATGCTCCAATACGACTTTACTGTGACAACCAAGCGACTCACCATATTGCTTTTAATCTTGTCTTCCACGAATGAACAAAGCATATTGAAATTGATTGCCACTATGTCTGAGATCAAATTCAAGCTGGCAATATTGTCACCGCATATGTTCATACATGTCAATAGTTGACGGATATTTTCACGACAACCCTTGGTCAACAACAGTTTCACTACTTACTTTGCAAGTTGGGCATTTGTGACCTCCATGCTCTAACTTGAGGGGCAGTAATAAGATATAATTTTTGTAAATATGGCTAGTGCGCATATGTAGGGATATGGTCAACTAGAGATAGAGATATTTTAGGCAAGGATCTTGTATTTACTGTTATAGGCTAGCTGTATATATGGTGTATAGTCCCATCCTTTGTGCTGTATATATGGAGTCCAGATCCTCTGTCCAATATTATGGTGTCTTATTGTGTCCAATAAATCTCAACCATTTATTTATGTGGGGCTCGCATGGGGCCCGCGTGGGGCCCGCAAAATAAATGGCTGAGATTCTATGAGACAGAATAAGACAGAGTAAAATTGGACAGAGGATCTGATTTCGTATATATGACGTGACACGGGCAATAATACATTAAGTTTTTACCCCCACATACTTCTCAAGAAGAGGTTAACAATAAAACAAAATTGACTTTTGGTTACGTTTTTTTTAAATCGTAAATAAAAGTAAGTCTTTGCCGATGCATAACCTTTGCCGACACTTTATAAAATCATCGCGAAATGCTTAAATAGCTCTCCTTAAGTTCTTCAAAATCAAATAACTCTCTCATTTGTAATTATAAGTTATGTTCCAAACATCAAACTTTTAGGTAGCTGGTAGCGTAATGATTCTTTCATGAAAAAAAATGATGAGTTTGTACTCAATTCACTGCCTTGCTCATTTATAATGGAAACATATAAAGTACTGGGAATGATACGGACTTATGTTTTTGATATACATAGAACTTATTATACTCTTAGAAATGAATGCTCTTTCGTTAGCTGAAAGATTCCACCCTTAGTTGGCTTGAAGTATCCTTCCATGAGTTTCTTCCTCCTCAACTGCAACAACAAAACAGCCAGTAAATCATAAAATTTCAATAGCTAGGAGAAACAACTATTCTACCTTATCAACAAATGTAATCTAATTATCCCATCATATGAGATAGATGTGAGAGAATAATTTCACAGCATAGTTCAGTGTTCTACTATCGAGCAATATCCCATAACAATGTACTGTTAGATGTAAAAGGAATAATTAACTGACCTTCACGAGCATTGGTTGAGATTGGAATAGGAGAGTTGGTCGCTGGAGGATGAGAATTAAGTGAAGAAGCTACGTCATTTCGAAGAAGAGAAGCCACAACCCCTCTCACCTTCTCTACGACCCCTACATCTCCAGTGGATTTCCGTGGAGTTATTGCCTGAGATATCACCTGAGAAAGTGCCCTCTCATCATCCCCAGGCTCAAACTTGTTCATTATATACTCCTTCACTGAAACTCCTTTATCCCATATATGCTCACGGGGACTAGCTTGGTCAACCGTTTCTGCTGCTGCTGGAGCTGGGGTTGGTTCAGCTTGGTCTGATGCTCCTGGGACTGCGTTGGCATGTTTCATGTCTACTGCAGATGATGCAAATGCAGCCGTATTTTTTGTTTCAATGGAAAGTGTTGATGGTGGTTTGACTGGAGATAATGTTGCAGGACCTGGAGATGCAGTTCCTGAGGTTGAAGCAGCAAGAATTTGGATTTTGCAAGGGCTCTTAGAATCCGTGTTGTGTGCTGGCTTCCCGGTCACATTCACTGTCTGTTTCTTGGGAGATTTGTCCTTTTCCTGCTTGCGACTTGTACAAGTTTGAACAGATATTGGCTTGTAAGAACGAGGTGATGACTTCTTATCAGGAGTATCGTAGTTGACACTGCTTTTCAAAACATGCTTCTCAGATATCACAGGAGTTGCTCTCGGATGTTGTCGAGCTGATTCCTTATACCGCTCAGGAGCCATCTCTGATTCATACACTACAAAATGAAAACAAGTCCGGATTACAAAGTGCCAGGGACATAATATGACTTGACTTGAGAATCTTGTTTCAATGACACTAATTTCTCAAAATGTAATATTGTATATGTAGTTTATATTACTTGGTGCTCCGAGATATTCAGAATCTTCTTCCTCATCTTCCATGCTGACACCCCATGATGGGGTAGTGTTACCATCCTCACTATGCTTCTTCTTGCTGAGACTGTTCCGCCATTTCTTGGCTTTCTCTTTTACTCTGGCGAGAACTGATTTCTTGTGTGGGGTATGATCATCCTCCATATCATGTTCCTTCCCTGTTGTTGCTGTGCTTCGTGGCGGCCACCTCGTAGCATCCCCTGTTACGAGCATTTTACATGACTCAGAAACCAGTAATAGAAACATTATATTAACCCTTTTTCATGATTTTGGTGTTCTACCCACTTTGAAATTGCATGACAATTACCTCGTAGAAGTTGTTCAAATGTTGGGACTGCAGGAGCTTTCGAAGACTCTCCACGTCTCTGCATGCCATCGAGTTGACTAGTCATTTCTTAGTTTGTGATTGGTAAGGCTATATTGTATCAAGTAAAGCTTCGATCTGGACAAAGTACCTCTTCCAATTAATGTGTCTGTTTCATCGAGCCTTCATGTCTTATGATGGAGGAAATTTAAAAGGCCTGCTAATGTTTGAACACCAGTTTCCGGAGTTCTTGCACGAGCAGGGAACAACAACCGCACGCCATTCCTAAATCCTGTAATAGGTTTGTGGGTTCCATCGTTACACATGTCAATAAGATCAATGTCGAGGCTTGATACAATTGCCACTTGCTAGTCACAAAAGTATGCATCTTCAAATAGCAATTGACTGGGCCTCCATTCCATAATTTATCTTCTTCTTTTTAGCATAAATTCAATGCTGAGTTCGTGAAGATTTATTGTCTTTTTCACTCTTTCATGTTTAACCATATTGTAAGTAACACTAGGCACTAGCAACATGTACGTCATTGTACTCAGGCATGTATTCTTTTTTTTTTTTTAGGATTCAAAGAAATCTTGTAGGTGGGCCAAGCGGGTACACCTTTCCGAGGGCTTGACTAGCACACCACCTCACAGGCGGGCCAAGCGGGCGCACCTCATCATCGAGGGCCCTACTAGTTCTCCACCTACAGGTAAAACTCTGGCTGCCCCAGGCTCTTACAAGAGGGGTTAGCATGGAATCGAACCTGGGACTTAACCGAAGTCAAGCCCTGCTCTCAACTATCGAGCCACACACCTCGAGGGCCAGGCATGCATTCTGTTTGAGGTTCATTGATTAACAAATCTCCTGTAGATAGATTATTAACACATAACAAAACTACCAAATGGCTGACCATAATTCATTCACTCTATCCTTCAATCAAATCACTAATTTCTTAATTATATACTTAGGTTTATCTAATTACTTCATGTAGCGTAACTAGATTCAGACAATTCTTATCACATACTAATTCAATTGGCTACATTGATAGCATTGTTTTCTCATTATATGTTGATTCTTTATTTTCATTCTATGTGAAGTGGCAGAAACTCAGCAGATTCTTTCTCACCGCTTTATACGACTTGCTCTTTGGCTACTGCGCCGCTTGCGACTTTTGGGTTGGTCTTGAAAGATACTTCATTCAGTAATCAAGCTGCCGACAGTCTTTACTCGACAAAAGCTTCACAACTTTCATCGAGCTCAAGCCCTAAATAATTTATGTAAATCTGGGTAATTTGTATGCATCTCATAGCTTTATTTAATTATTTATAATTAATTATTATTATTCTTTTTCCTCTTTTTTGTTCAGAATGATTGTTTACATAAAAGGCAGGAGCTGGAGCTGAATGTTTACTTGTATTTAGGGAAATTAGTTGTTTTTGTAATAACTCGGAACATTCACTAATAAATTCTTGTACATCATGTTGTGTATAGGTATATTATTTTTAATATTAACTTCTTCTCTAAGATCTTTTAATTTTATTTCAATTAATTGATTATTAATATTTTTTATAGGGTCAAGTTGATGTTCACTACCTACTTGTTCTATTAAGATCCCTATTTCATTTTGTAGAGTGAGATTATTAAGGAGATAGAATTCTAATTGATTTAATTTTTCGGTTACTAGTTGTAGAGTTTTATAATAAGCTGTATGATATATAGGAATTTTAAGAATTATGAATTTTTGATTTAAACATTTTAGTACTGGTGTTTTTAAAGTTATGTAATGTAGACATTGACAAAAAGGATTGTATAATTTAAGAAAATTGTGTCTTAAAATCAATGGTAATCCTGATTCTTATTGATAAATTGATGGTATTATAAAAAGTATAATTTTCAATAATAACATTATTATAATAATTGACATACCAAATAGATTTAATGCTTCCATCTGCCATTCTTATTTGTAGAGGTTTGTTTAATTTTTTTAACTGTTTAATAATGTTTTATTAGCTATACAAATAGTAGCTCCTGTATCTATATAAGTATTAAGTTTTTTATTTTGAATAATCACTTGAATAAAAGTTGTATTTGGGTTTAGTTGTTGATTTTGAAGTTTGGAGGTCATATCAATATAATGAAGAAATTGTTGAATTTGTTTCATATTATGATTCTATATGTTCTAAATTATATTTTAATGTTGAATTTAAAATATTAATTTTTTCTTTATATTAATTTTGATTTCTTTTTGGATAAGTGTTTGCGTAATGGCCTTCTTCTTTACATAATCAACATCTATTTTTTTTTCTTTTGTCGAGGGCAATAATTCTTTTTTGGTTATATTGTCTATAAGCCTTTTTTCTAAAAAACTTTTTATAGGATTTAAATGGGAATTTTTATGTGTGTATTTGGAATATTTTCTCCATTTATATTTACTGTATTTTGGTTGGTTTCTTTGTTTATGATAGGTAGAAAATTTACATCCATATTGTTGAGAAGCCTCTAAATATTTAGAACAGTATAATTGGATATCTCTGTGTCGTAATTTTTTTAATGTAATTTTGTTTTTAAACATTTTTGTGATAATATCTCTTTTGTTATTGAAATAGCACCACCTAAGTTATAAGCTTCTAAATTAGCATTTTGTTTTATTAAAAATAGTTCTTCTATTATTTTATTTATTGGATAAGGTAATATTTGGATAAATATTTGTATATACATTTCTTGTTCTGTACGAGTTAATTTATAATAATATTTTTAAAATTCACAAATATATTCTTCTAAATAACAGATATCACATATATGTATATTATTTAAATGCCAAAGGGTGTTTTTTCTTTCTTCACTTTCAATTTCTTGTTTATAAGAAGTTATATCTTTATCAATAAATTCTTTATAAATTTCATTAGTAACTACATGAAAGGCTTTTATTGGTTCAACAGCATTAAGAAATTCAGTAGTATTTTTATTCGTATTTCATTATCTAATAAAAATTTAATACAATTCTAGTAGTTTTGTATTTAATAAAATTCCATAAAGTTCTTATATTTGTTAATCCTTTAAAAGGTTTTTCTAATTGTATAACTAATGCTAATTTATTAGACCATTCGAGTAGTAATTTTTTTGGTGATAATATGCAGTCTAAATTGAGAATTCCATTTGGTCCTAATGTTATATGTTTTGATGTATACTCAGTAAGAAATTTTCTTATTTTATTATCTTTTCGATAATATCAAAAACAATTTAATTCTTCTGTTTCAATAGGTTTATAATTCCAATTATGGCTTGGTTGATTTCCTCTTTTTCGTTTTTCTCCACTTTGACTTGTTTCTAGTTGTTCTTCATTCTTTTGTTGATCTACATAAATTTCTTGATCAGATTCATATCTGTAAATAATTTCATCTTGATCAGTAATAGGGTTTATGAGTTCATATTTTAAAGAATTATTATTATTATTTTCTAATGTTAATTTTTTGACTAGTTGTGTAATTATCTCTTTTCATTGAATTTCAATATTTGTTTGTCTATCTAATAATTCAGATAATTGTTTAGTGATACTCATAAAGTATTTTTAAGATATTCTATTATTTCTTTAAGTTGATTCTTAATAATAATTATTTCTTTATCTAAATGTTGTTTTTATTCTTGTTCTTCGTTTCAGTTGCTATTTTTGGTTCAGTGATTCGAATGGATTTTTCTAATCTTATTCCTAGTCTGGTAAATCTAGTAGGTTTTTCTAATCTTAACGATTTTGATCTTAATGGAAATTTTTCTTTAAATGTTTTGTTTTAAGATAAAGATAGTTATGGGGCAGATGATTCTAAATCATATAATTTAATTGGATACATTAGTTATTCCTAACAAAGACTCAAGTGTAAGATGTAGAATATGCTACTGAGAGAGAGTATGCATATTGTTTGAGTTAAAGTATCCAACTATATGATTGGATTCTTGATAATATAAGGTTTTATGATTGTTAGCAATATTTTGAAATGTCTGAAGAGTATTTGTAGAAGCATTAATGGATATAAGAAAATTACGAGTTTGAATAAATGTTTTGATACATTTCTGACTAACTTTTATTTTTGTTTCCATATATATTATTAATAAATGAATAGCTCTACAATTATCATAAACATGCATAATTACTGAATTTTGTTAAGAAGAAATCTAATAAGAATATTTCTAAAGCTATGTGTTAAACAATTATTAAGAAAATCTATAAGACTAATTTATCTAAATAAGTTAAACTACGATATAAAAAATAATGATAGGTTTAAGATAAGGAATGATTAGTAAATAAAGATAGATAATCATTGAGGAAAAAAATAAACTCCTCGTTTACGTTTCTGTTCAATCTCTCAATTACAATGTGATGGAACTTCTAAACTCATCAAAGGTACTTTTACTTATTGTGTTCTATTCATAGCATTACCTATCATATTTTTTGCCTTCATACTCATAAAAAAAAAGCTTTATTGAATGTAAAATTCTTCATATCACTTAAACTTGTATGACTCTCTTTATCTATGTCTCTCTTCCCAAATCCTTTTAGTTTGAAGTATTTTCTACTATTGTTTATATTATTAATTTGTTACCCTCTCCTGTCTTTCACCATAAGTTCCCATATAAACTACTTTCATAAAACTCAATTTCTTCCATCTTCAAATTTTTTGACGTGAATGTTTTTCCTTTTTGGGCTCCATTTGCACTAACAAACTTGCACCAGAATCTACATTATATATCTTTCTTGCATATTCTTATCAATACAAAGGCTATCTATACTTTGATCTTAAAACTTTAAAAATTTATATCTCTGATCATGGTCACTTTCTTAAGAACAAATTTTCATTTACCAACTCATACCTTCTTCCTCCATTAGCCCCTTCTTCTTTTATCATCACATTACCTTTACTAATTAATCCAGTCCCTTCACCTCCATCCCATCTCCCTTTGTCACCTCCTACCTCTTTGTTACCATCCTCTCATTCATATCTTATGATTACTCGTACACATAATGACACTTGTGTCCTTTGTGTAGCAGCCCACTCTCGTAGGACACGTACCCGACATTATGGTAATATCCGAGTACGTGCCCCGCAAGGGTGGCAGGCTAAAATAATCATTCAATGAAAACTCGTTACAAATTTCTATTTCTTTAAAATAATGTACACGTATGCGGAAATCATTAATAAAAACGTGCCTGCTTAATTTAAAAACATTTCCATTCAATAGCCTTGGGCCCATTTCAGATACAAAACACTTGTAATCATAATGTCATTTCGTTACCAAATCAATCACATACACTTGGTACAATTCTTGCGGAACATAATTCAAAGATAAAATCAATGAAGACATATGCAGGTGCAAACTGATCCTGACCCCTAACTCATGCTCATTTGTAGTGGCTGAACTCCAATTGGTCTAATTAGATAACTCCTTTGAACCTGAAAAGCCACGTTGCAATTTTTATAAGTTTTGCGAACTCAATGAGTGAACCATCATTGATGATTTCACCCAGGTGAAATACACAAAATCACATATTTCACATATGTTCATTCGGATCATAAATAACCCAAATACTTACATTATTATTGCACAACACATAATCATTACAAATCAGAACATATTTATACAAATATAGATGCATATGAGACTCCAGCTTCATTATTATTGTTGTGACCGAGTGCCTATCACATATGTATACAAATACTGGCCCATTGGGCTCAGTCAGAATAGAATCACGGAGCATAGCTCTACGTGCAGAATCGGAAATCACGGAGTATAGCTCTATGTGTAGAAACAGAAATCACGGAGCAAAGCTCTACGTGTAAGCACTTTCATACTGGCTACTCTGGTCACAACACCTTTATCTGAGCATGCATTTGATGAAAAGCAACAAATACAGAATATGTCCTGTCTAACAGTCACATATGATGCACAGTCAGAAATCTCATAGTCATTGGACCTAAATTTGGCATTTAACTTTCGTTGAGAATTCACATAGCATGATACACAATCAGAATCTCATAGTCTTCAGACCTAAGTCCGGTATTCAACTTTTGTTGAGAATTCACATAGCATTTAGAATTTCAAAGCAATCAGAGCACTTCTAATACCTTCCCGAATATTAAACTCCTCGGACCTTAAGTTCGGAATTCATAAAGTCAAAATCAATTAATACTTAGAAGTTTAACAAATTCAATCAATCCTAGGAAAATCATCTAGGTTGACTCACGGTATGCTCCAATATGCTATTGCCTAGATAGACCGACAATGTCTAACTGGCGTCCAATGTGCTCCTCTATAACATACAAAACACATTTACAAATATCACACTTTTGCACAAATGTATAAGTATTCCTTTACGCACATCTACTTATATAAAATATGCACAATGCATATTCAATGACAATTCCGGGTATCTTATTGTGATTCTTGTCACCATATCATTCATATATCAAAACTCTCATAATTATCACTTGTACTTAGGGTTTGGACCATAATAAAACAAAGTGAACTAATTTCGTAACCTAATTGATCAATTCAGATTTTTCTAACAACATACTTTCGGGTCAACTTTGCATAATCATTCTGATAAGGTATATGACACAATTAGGCAACACTTCCTTCTAGAAAATTGTTCTCAAATGTCATAAGTTTCTAATGACACTAAGATCATACAATTTGATTAAGTATTCCAAAAGTTATACTCAATTTACTTTGGAATGTTCTTTGACCTATAACTGTACTTTGTAATAACTTCAAGTCCGATTCTGGAATTCTTAAAGACAGAATTGAAATTCGATCTCTTCAGACAATTTGTAGCCATATGTCTCTAGTTAACTTTTGGGTCACTTTTACATGATCATTTTGACAATGAAAACGAAGGATTTAGGCCAAAATTTCTTCTAAACAATTGTTCATTTATGTCTCAATTTTCTAACGAAACTAATTGCATACAATTTGGTTCAGTATTCTATAAGGTAGACCCAAAAAACCACAGACTGTTCCTAAACCATGATAGAATCCAAGAACTCGACTTCAAGCCAAATTTTAAAACTCCTAAAGATAGAATTCAATTTTGATTTCTTCATGAAAAATATAGCCATACGTTTCTAGTTTAATCCAAACTTAAAATCAACCATTTGTATGTCTAAAGATCAATTTATGGCTAAAATACAGATGCATGTTCAGTGGAAACACTGCATCTGTACATTTTCTAGCATTCTTCATCACCACTTTCACTTCTTTTAAATCCTCTCTATATCAAGACCTCACCTAATCCTCATTCCTTATCATTATACTCACTTCAGGTCATCTAAAAAACACCCACAAATTTACGCACATCAAAATACCATTTACAGTATCATCAACTTAAAACTTAACTTACTTTGATGTAAGAATCATTAACCAATTACTCAAGCATAATTAACAAGTTGTTTCGGTGATGAAGAAAAAGAAGAGAGTTTGGTGTTTTTCGGTGAAGAACAAACCAAGTGAAGAACAAGCTATAGTAACTTTTTCATATTAAAAACAAGATAACGTGTGTTCTTAATTCATTGCCACATGTCACCATTGCATGTAAGCCATTTGTCACTAAATGATCAGCCCACGTGTCTCACTATAATTGGTCCATATTTCAACATTTTTCCTAGTCCAAAAATACTCAAAATGTCCAAAATACCCGAAATATTTCCGAAATTGCCAAATCAACTTTAATACAATCCAATTTAATTTTTTTCACCACAATAAAATCCATAATTCCCATTTATAGATCAATTTTACCCGGAAAATGTCATGAATGTATGTACAATCATATTAATGTGCAAAAATCAATATTATCGCATATGTGTATTCCATATTTGCATAAGCATGAATTGAACTTTCTAATTTCTCAATAATTTCTCATATTCACTATTCAATTCCTATTATGGGTAATGGGATGCTACAATTCTCCCCTCCTTAAAGAAATTTCTTCCTCGAAATTCTTATCTATTCTTCCACTTGACTATAGTCAATGGAATCAATCAATCAATTTTCCAGTTACTTATCCAGATATTACTCTGTTTTATCTATTTCCTCAATATATTTTAGATTACTCAAGTTTTCATTTCCTATGCTGAAAATACATCTTAGTCAAATCATATCAATATTTCTTATCACACTCTCATATCACACTTTATGCATTTAAGACATCTTTTTTGGTGTTACAAACTCATATGTAAATGGTCCTTTTCTTACAAAACTTTCATATAGACAATTTTATGTCAGGTTTTGTAGCACCCCACTCCCGCCGACCCGTGCCCGACACCGATCGGTGATGTCCGAGCCCGAGCCCACGCAAGTGGCGTGCTAGAGCAGTCAGTACCCTTCAGTCGATCGGCACAAACAGCCGAGCATTGACATTTAACAGTCAACCCATTGCCATTTCATTAAAA
>JAOSBL010000008.1:32279671-32293395 GCA_027568915.1 Erythroxylum roraimae
TACTATTTTCTTTATATAGGTTGCAAAAAGTCAGAAAAATGGTGGTGCTCCATCGGAGACGTACTTCAGTGTCCAAAAAGGAGCTTTTGTGTTGGCATCCTCAAATAATCCACCCCAGAGTGTAGCTGACAACCCTACTGCAGATTCTTTACAACAGCAAAGTGTGAGCCAGGAACAAAGTCACGATGTCGAGGGTGTACAAGTTCAACAACAATCTGCAGACCAAGTCCAAGTGCAAACGGTAAACACTGCTGCAACAGGTTCATAAAAAAAGCATAACACAGGGCATTCTCCAAGGAATCACTTAGCCAATCACAGTTCATAGCAACTACGACTCGAACCCATGCTGCCATTTTCTCCAACAACATCCTTAGCAGCAGCAACACTTGCATTTGATGTAGAAACTGCAACTGTACTGTTCGTATCAGACATCACGTTTGAATTCTTCCAAAATTTCCCAAGTCGACCACGATCTCTCTTTCTATTTCTAATTCTAGGGTTCCTTCTATTCTTTTACTAACTTATTTGTCTCTTCGATTTCTTTTTTTTTTTTTTTAAGTTTATATGGCAGCATGTTTGTTTGTCCAAGCAATTGGATTTTTAATCTATTATTTTGTTTAACATGTTTTTTAAAAAGTTTTTATCTTTATTTATTAAATCATTTAGTTTATTTTATTTTTTTCATAAATGATTAAGTTTTTTTTCCTTTTAAAAAAAGATTTTAATTGCTGACATGTCATTTTCATCCAATAACCTTTTGACACATGTCATTGAAAGTCATAGTAACCGATTGAACCTGCTATAGCAGGTTAAAAGGACTCATCGTGACCTTAATTGAAACCATAGGGACCCGTGCTGCCCAAATTAAAACCACAGGGAAAAATATGCCGTAAATTAAAACTACAGGGACTTTTGCCGCCAAAAAACCACTTTTTTACTTACCAATAAATTTTTTAATTAATTAAGTTATTATTTTTCATAATAAAAAACAGAGTGATTAAATTTCAATTAACAAAAAATTAAGATTTATTAAAAATTTACTTAATTTAAATTAGCTATTTAAGATTTCTTCTAAATTTGTTACTCACGGGTGTGAGTTTGTTACTCATAGTTGTAAGTTAAATAATTCACACCTGTGACTGACTTAATTTTATTTGGAGTTCTTTACTCTTCGCATTTAATTTAAAATAAAAAATTATAATTTAATTTAAAATAAGAAAAAATTATGTTGCAATCAAAATACACAATTTAAATTAAAATAGGGAAAAAATTTTATTTAATGCTTATTTACAAATTTTAGTCACGTCACACCAGTGATTTAAGTCACACCCCGTGACTCAACTTATATCAAATTTTACTTTTTAATTACATTTTTCGCATTTCTATTTACTTTCAATATTTTATAATACATCAAGCCTTACATTTCCTACTTCTTAAAATTTTTTCGCTCCAAAATTTTACAATCTAGATTGAATTTTTCATTTATTATATTCTTAATTATATATTTTTAATATTTCTACATTTAAAATTTTACAACCTTATTTTAATTATTCATTTATATTATTCGAAATTATATATTTTTAATATTTCTATCTTAATTCCTTTCTTAATATACATTTAAAAATTTAAATGCTTATAATTTTATCGTAAATTTTAAAATTGCACAATATTTATTTATGCATTAAATAATATTAAATAATATAAGATGTTAGCACTTTTTAATTTTCTCAATTAATTAAATATTTATAAATTTTTCACAACGTATAAAATGAATTTATTGACTTTTTTAAACCTTAATTAATTATAACATTTAATTAATAACAAAACATTTTACATTTTTAAAATTTTACCACTCAAACAAATAATTTTAATAATCCATTTTTAACATCCCAACTTATATATTCTTAAGTTTTATGTAATATTTCATCTCCTGCTTTTTTTATTCTATATTTGTACTAAGTAAATTTACCTGTTCTTTTTTTATATTAAATTTATATATTTTGAATATAAATTAAAAATTTAGATATTAATAATCTTACAACAAAATTTTAAATTACACAGTATTTATTTATTTTAAGTTTATTTTATTTGAGTTTTTTTATTTAGTTTATATATTTTATACATTTAGAACAGACACATTACAATATATAATTCCTTAATTTTAAATTTTTTTTATCCCAAATGTTTACTTACTGAATTTATTATTTATTTATTATAATCTAACTTATGTATTTTTGATATAATATATTTAAACCTTTTTAATAAAATATCCATTAGAAATTTAAAATATTTATAATTTAATTACAAATTTTTACGAATAACAAATTTAAAATATTTATAGTTTAATTACAAATTTTTTATTTTGAGATAATTTAATTTTAAATTTTAAAATTTTTTATATTTATTTATACATTAAAATTATATAATAATATAACCGATTAAATTAACAGAATATTATTACTGCGTATTTGTGCGGTATTACTATGCTAGTTTCTTTATTAACCGCAGAAGCAAAGGCCAAGAACCAGAATTAGGAGACAAGAAGGCCATGTTTTGGGCTTTTTACTTTTTATGGATTCCCTTTGTAAGTATTTTAAGTAACCAACCAAGCTAGTAGCTATGTGGCCTAATGCTAATCCACTGGCAGCCGAAGCTCATTCCGTAAACAAAAGCTCTCTTATTGTCTAGCACATATCTTCCCCTAATTCCCTCGAGTGAGCAAAGGCCTAAACCCTAGAAAATGTCGGGCGGGTTTTTCCGGGTGAGTGTCGATTCTCTTAACTTTTGTTACTTTCGGATCTTGATTTCATAGCTTACTTGCTTTTGGATTCTTGTTTTGTAGGGTACCTCTGCGGATCAAGACACCCGATTCTCCAACAAGCAAGCTAAGCTTTTGAAGTCCCAGAAGTTTGCTCCTGAGTTGGACCATCTGGTTCGTTTTTCTTTTCCTATTTTTGCGTTTCTTTGTTTATATTTTGCAAATAGGAAGGACAATTGTTTGTTGAGTTCGCTGAACAAGAAGTTATTTTGTTCGATTCACTAATTGGTGTCGTTGATTTCTTTTTTTAAATTAATTAGGTTGATATGGGAAAAGTGAAGATGGATGTTATCAGACCATGGATTGCTAATAGGGTGACGGAGCTTCTAGGGTTTGAAGATGAAGTTCTTATCAATTTTATATATGGGCTACTTGATGGGAAGGTAATCCAAACCCCTTCAGAACTTCCACTGAGTTTCAGTTTGCTGTTAGTTGCATAGCGAATGTTTTGTTGTCCTTTGTAGAATGTTGGGCCCCGTGTTTTTTTTTTTTTTTCTGGTTCTTCACTAATTGAAACATGTGCGTACTTTCCTTAGGAACTGGTTTATTGGCATCCCAGAACATCCAGATAGCGAAATGAGCTAAGGGTTGATGCTTGTTTGCCTGATATATGTTACAGGAATTCTGATCGGGTTTATGCATTTTGTAGTTTTGCCATTGTAATGTTGTTTGCATATCTTAGTTTTATCTATGGTGTTGTGAAATGCAGGAAGTGAATGGAAAGGAGGTTCAAATATCACTTACAGGTTTTATGGAGAAAAACACTGGAAAATTTATGAAAGAACTTTGGTCTCTTCTTCTGAGTGCGCAGAAGAATGAAAGTGGAGTTCCACAACAATTTTTGGACGCCAAAGCTGAAGAAACCAGGAAGAAACAGGTTTGATATGTTTCCTGGGTTATGATTATTATTAGATTTCTTTTGCTCTTTACTCTTAATGATAAAAGAATTATGGCCTGTCACAGGAAGAGCTGGATAGGATAACAAATGAAATTCAGAAGAAAAAAGATAAGGAGATTCGGGAGCATGACCAGGAGAGATCAAGGAAGATGGTAATACCAACTTATTCATGTCAGGTTTAGATTCCCTGAGTTGGGACTTCGGTTATAACTTTAGCTTGTCTTTCTATGGCGTTCAGCTAGCTTCTGCAATTATTTGGGTTCATGTCCTTTACCTCGAACTACTGTAGGACGGAGAGGCGAATAATACTGCTGTGGAGCCAGCTTCAAAGCACATATTGCGGAAGGATTCAAGTGGATATCCTGATGATGAAAAAGAAATGAACAAGAAGAATGGCATGAGAGGAAGAAGGTTAGGTGCTCATATTTGATATTTACCGTTTTCAATTACCTTTATATCATTCTTGAAAGTTGACTTTGATATGGATATTTTAAGACTTGTACTCATCCTAAGAGTTCCTGTGATGATATCATGCAACAAAGTATTAGCTGGCAGTAAACTTTATTACTTTGTTGAATTGTTTTGGATTGTTTACTTGTACGTCCTCTGATCATCATCAAGTGTTTTAGCATGCTTATTATGGTTTCTGAGTTATTTAACATATCATGCTTGAATATACATTTAAGGATGTTGTTTTAATGAAACACTACTAACCTCAGTTTCACGTACTTTCAGGCATCCCATTGTGTTTGAGACATACAGTGATTTTCCAATCACCGTATTAATAGATTTTGTTGCATAATCTTGATGTTTATTTAGTCGCTGCTAGGATATAAGCAGTCATTACTGTTTGCTGGTACGATGTACTACTCTGAGGCTTTTCTGACAAACTGAATTGTTACTTGTTGATATCGTCAATACCTCATTTAGCACCTTTGCAGAACTTGATATCCGTTGACACAAGATCGTTGTTTCTTCGTGAAAAATGAGTTACTTGATTCTTCTGATGTGTGTTATACCAGTTATGAAAAGAAGTATCTGATTGGTGAGATAGCTGATAATGTATTAAGAAACTGGATTTTTTATTTTGTTATGGAACTAATAATATACTATTCTAACCTTGACACAACTCTAGTAGATTTTAGTGAAAAAACAAAGTAAATAAGAATTGAGAAGTTGAGGTGGAGAGCTAGATGTGACATCATTTACTTTTTTGACAAGTATTTACTAAACTATCTAAGTTGTGATGTTTGCAATGGGGTTTTCTCACGTCAAAACTTCTTCACATGTTAGCAATACTACTTGCCATGCATGAGATCCATTTTCTCAAGAGTGACAATAAATTCTGTACAACATGGATCATGGAGGACTTACTGCTGTAACTTCTTCAGGATTTCTAGATCTCCATATCCAGCTAATCGTTCACCTTCACCCCGTCGGTAATTATCTTTACAATGACTTATTTTTAACTTTGTTAGGTATCTTGACTTAGATCCTGACTGTCATTTGCAGCGGCTCAACTTCCCGGATGAGTAGGTCACCGTCAAATTCAAGGAGTTACTCTGGGTATGTCTTTTGCTTATGGAGTAAAGTCTTGTCATTCAGTGGGCTTGGAATTCTCTGTCCTTTTATTTTACGAGAACAGTCACCCATATATGTTTCAAAATGACTTGCACGGCATACTTTTTCCATTTATGAGTTCTTCTCTGCTTATTCTTTGAAATACCCATCTGACTTCAATTGTTATATCTCAATGGCAGAAAGAAGTCTAGGAGTCTTTCTAGATCACCTCGAGCACGAAGTAGGTCCCTCTCTTCTGATGGAGTGGATAATTCATCCAGAAAACGTTCTATTACACCACGTCGGAGACGTTCTCCCCAAGTCTCCCTTTCTCCTCCAAGGAGGAGATCATCATATTCTAGGCGAAGTTCTAGGTCATTGTCATACCGTGGATCTCCATCTCCCGTGCGTCGAAGATTGCATTCTCCCTTTTGTCGTAGGTCACCTTCACCTTCACCTTTGCGACGTCGTAGGTCGCCTTCACCAGTGCGACGTCGCAGATCACCCTCGCCTGTTCGACGTCGCAGATCACCCTCACCTGCTCGACGTCGCAGATCACCTGCGCCTGCTCGTCGTCGCAGATCACCCCCTCTTGCTCGACGCCGCAGATCACCTTCACCTATAAGTCGTAGGTCACCTTCACCAATTCGCCGTAGGTCACCTTCACCAGTACGTCGTAGGTCACCTTCACCAGTACGTCGTCGATCGCCTCCTCGTCCACGACTTAGGTCACCTTCACCCTTACCTAGAAGATATCAAAGATCTCCATCTTCTCCTTTGAGATCTTTGTCACCTATGAGACAGAGATCCCCTGTTCCTGCTCGCAGAAGGTCACCACCTACTTCCCATCACAGATCCCCTTCGCCTTATGGTTCAAGTTCTCCATCTCCTGTTCAAAGTAGGTCCCCTGTGCCTCCCTGCAAGAGATCACCAGCTCCATCTAGTCGTAGGCCTCCTCCATATGGGTCAAGATCTTCATCTCCTGTTCAGGGTAGGTCACTTTTTCCTGCCCACAGGAGGTCACCGGTTCCTTCTTCACATAGGTCTCCTCCACATTATGGATCGAGTTTTGCTTCTCCTGACCATCATAGGTCCCCTTCACCAGTAAGAAGATCATCAAAAGAGAAAAGGGGATTATCTGGGAATTCCCGTGGGGAAAGTGATAGGTACACATATATCCTTGAGGGGCAGCTTCTCTTTACCTTTAAGTATTTTATGTTGTTGTTTGTTGACAATATTGTGATAATTTGGTACAGGGACCAAGAAAAGTCATCTCTGTCTCCGCGTCAACTCTCTAGATCATTAAGGTCTCCAAATAGAGGCTTAAAGGATGGGAACAGTTCCTGCCATAAAGTCCCAGATTATTCACCTTCACCTCTGAGGTCTCCAATTCTGTCAGAATCTCCTCCTCTGGTTCGGAAAAGGAGTCCGGGCAAAGATAGAAGGTATTATGCTTTTTTTCTACATGCAAATGATGTATATAGCTTTTCCTGTTGGGCCAAAATAATGCATATGATTTAGCTTACATATGAAAAATATTAATCATATTTTACAGTTGTTAACTTTTTTCCCTTTTGTTGAATATTATCCAGTCCATATGGAAGTACTGCAGGTAAAAGGAGAGGGCAAGTCAATTCTGATGACCAGTCAAGTCCTCCAAAACTACGAGAGCATAAACCTCATCGCTATAGTCATGATGTTAGCAGAAAAGATGTAGTGGTTGACCGCTCGCGGTTAGAGTTTTTTTCAACATTTTCTATGATTCTGTTTATAATCTTACTGTTCCACCTTGTTAGGATTGTGGACTAGAATTTATTTTTCCCATTGGTGTTTTGGTTATAGGCACAATGGAGATTATAAATCCAGCTCTGCGCAGAAACTATCTATTGACCCATCCACTGGAGATAAGCGGAAAGGTTCTCTAGTGAGAGCTTGCGAAAGGGATGATGATGATTTTGAAAGATTACAAGGTCATCTTCCTACTGAATCTCACTCTTTTCTAGATAAGGTGGAACCAAGGGAGAAAGATAAGAAGATGAGGAGGTATGTTGTTAAGCATGCATGCATCATAAGCTTCTAGGTTCATTCTTGTCAATGACAAGATCTTTGTAAAGGATTTGAATTCTGAAACTTCTGACAAACAAGTCCTTGGTGCACAGGGTTGAGAATTTGAAATTCGATGAGAGGAGCCTTTCATACTCAAACACTCCTAAAGATGTAGATCATGATAAATTGGAAAGTATTCCCATGTTGGTTGAACAAATCAATCATGGTAATGGTGGTGGTAATTGTGAATCTGGTTCTGCTTCAAGTGATAAACACAGAACTGACAATAAGGAAAAGAGGAAGCATAAAAAGTTGCATGGGCGAGAGCCAGCTTCAAATGATGATTTCAGCAATGACTCTGAAATTGAGGAGAAACAGGCCAAGAGGAGGAGGAAGGAAGAAAAGAGGTTGCAGAAGGAGGAAAAGCGTCGTCGACGTGAAGAGAGACGTCGCAGAAAGGAAAAACGGCATGCTGAGAAGCTGAAAAAGAAAGGGCGATATGATTCTAGTTTTTCTGATGATGAACATGGAGAGAGGAAGGAGTCTTGTCCAAGTGATAATGAAGAGGGACAGTCTGAGCAGAAAAAACTTGAGATTGAGCTTCGGAAGAAAGCTCTTGAATCACTAAAAGCAAAGAAAGGACTTAGTCACTAATTGATGTTTTCTCTTTGATACAGCTGATACTTTATTATGTTTAGTAATGGATTTCTTTTTGTCATATTACTTTCTAAGTAGGATATATTCTGTACTGGTATTTTTTTAGTCTTTGTTTACTTCTGGAAGCTGGAATGGATAAATATGAATATTATGAAAATCTGTTGAATGCAGCTTAGGCAGACCTTGCTGCTATGCCTTCCTGGTTTGGGAAGCTTTTTTCTCCCGCAGTATATGTTAATAGTGAGGTGGATGTTGAGGGCTGGTTTGGGAATCTTTTCTCTTTCCTTGCTGTTGCATACTGAGTAATTTCATTTCTATGCTACATATGAACATTGTTACTTTATGAATTGGGAAATATATGTACTTATGTATTTATGTTCAAGGCTGATCTTTGTTTTATAGGCCCAACAGTTAAACCTTCAGGTCTAGTCAGTTTTTATGTGTCAAATACTAAATTGGCTTTCCAATTGAGTGAAAGTTATTGTCACTAGAAGACTTGCTTGACCTGAGCGTATGTGGATCTTCATTTTGACCATCATTTCAGGTGAAGCGACCTCATTCTTTGTATTTGTCAGTTATAATTTTATTTCTTTCCAATGGCTAATTTCTCAGTGTTTTGTTTTAACCTTATCGTTGGCAGCTTGAGATTGTGCCTGGGATTATTTTGTAATATTCTCAATTGTGCTCTATGGCTCTTGGGCTGTTCTTGATGTTGAAACTGGCCTTCTCATGTATGTATCTGGCAAATCTATCTATCTTTCTACGCAATTATATGACTTTTTATTTATTTATTTTTGATGTTGATCTTTGAAGATCGTGTTCACTTGCACTTCTATTTGGTCATTGGTCATGGCTTAGCTAGATGTTTTAATTTCTCAACTTATATAAGATACTGGGCACTTACTATTACAAGTGGTATACTCTTTGACCCTTATTTTGTTGTCAGCTTATGATTTTGCTATTAAAATCAGGGCAAAAATGCTATTGGATTTGGATTCTTTTTGTATTGGGTTTCAGTTTGTCCAAATCTGATTTGCTGCATGGTTTTAAAGTGATCATAACCAAAGCATATACACGGATGCCATTTTAGTTTTATGTTTTTGTGGAGTTTCTGAGAATGGATTACTTACGTTTTATCAGAACCCTTAGAACTGTAAATTGATATAATTAAGATGACATTCTGGTGCTTTGACCGGATTTACTTTGAGTGCTTTTTTTTTTAATCGCAATTTTGAGATCCTTTGCAATGTTTGACATTTTATTCTGAGCTACTGTGGAGTATGATGTTCACAATAAAATGGATTGGAGCTTTCATTTTTTACCGACAGGACTGACTGCAGAGGCTTATTGGCTGCTTAATATTTGGATTTCTTGGTCTTAATCCCAGTTCCTTTGTGGTTTGACGTGTCTTTCACAGTATTTTGATGGCTTGTCCTTTTTTTTTCTCATCAAGTTTATTGTTGTGAAGCTTAAATTTTGTGGTTTTATTGGTCTGTTGGGAGGGCGACACAATGATGAGGAATCTTTATCTAATCAAATGGTATCTCATCCACATCACTAGGTGAGAAATTTAGTTCTTGTCTAACCACCAGATCTACTTGTCTTGGAATGAAATCTCCTAACTTAGCCAGGGATTCCGAGTTTTGACAAAGGATATTCTTTGGTCTCGGTCAACATTGTGAAGTTTCCACCACAATTACAAATTGGCCACTGTTTTAGTCTGATTAAGGGGTTTCAAATTGACAAGCAAAAAAGGGTTGATGTCTTCTTGTTTTCTGTTGAACAGGGTGTGATGTTAGCTGGTGAATTTTGGTGTATTGCGGATATATGGTTGTTTTATGCCTGAGCAAAGATGGGTGCATAACGGTCTTGATCTATGAGATTTATTTATTTATTTTAACATATTGTTACAAATAGTCATCTAGTATGGTTCTTTGATATGTTAAGGTGAGTTTCTTAAGGTTGGGCAACTTAAGAGCTATCCAAAGTACCACTTTAGGCATTATCAATTAACATTTATCAAAAGACTAGCCGCTACAAATTGAGCAAAACCAGTTCCCATTAACATTAATGTTGATACTTAGTTAATTAATATTTTGACCATACATTCATGGAAATATGATCAGCTCAACCTCAAACAATTTCAGCAACACGATGTATAATTAGTCTGGCTACACTCTAAAGCAGAGACAGGTGTTGCTTCTAGGTGGTCTGGTATTTTTTTTCCACTGGATGTTGTCATACATGTTTTATTTATCCTTTTGGCGATTGCTCTCTAATGTAATTTGCACGACGTTGGTGGGTGTATTTATCTACTTGTATGGAGTTTTATTCTCACTTTGAGTAATTTATGTTTATGCTGTAGAATAGGCGCTTATATCATATCAAATATATTGTCTAGGCTAGAGCCTTGGCTCTTGTGTCTCTCTCTAATATTATCCAATCTTCTGTTAAGGAACGAAAGTTCTTAAACGAAAACTCATCTTATTTGTTACTATTTATTCTACTTTTACTAACCAATGTTAGCATTAAATGATTGTGAATAATAACAGAATAAGTATACATATTTTAGATGATAATAATAATGAAAGTTATATTTGTTTTACTTTGCATTTTTCAAATAATGAATTGTCGAATTTAAGAAATTCTTCTAATGTGCGAATAGTTCAAATCAATATACACTCATGTTGTGGACTTAACAACTATGCAAAACAGATAAGAAATAAAAATGAAAAACAAATAATATTAGAAAAAAGAATGTGATTATTGAGCATATTTGATTGCCTTTGGGCCCTGCCTTTTATAATTTTAAGTCCAACAATTCAAGCTAAATGTGTAGGCAAATGATTGTTGTTGACAAATGATGTTTTCTTTTCAAATTTATGCCACTTGTACATTAAAAAGGGTATGATTTTTTCTTATAAAATTACATAAGTTTTGATTAAATATCTCACCAACATATGGTGATAGTTACATGTCAACTCTAACTTGTACCAACGATGATAAGGTGGCTAAAATTATTTGCCAATTACTACTATAATCTTTTTTTGTTTCAAAAGTGGCTTGTGGAGTTCTTTTAGGTTATCCCTATTCACAATAAAGGTTGTCTTTTGTTTCTTTAATCTCTTCTTTTTTTGTTGATTATACTATTATTGTTATTGTGGTTATTGTTGTTGATACTATTACCCTTATTACCTCTTAGCATGATTCGTTTAGTGGAGCGCATCCATGCTGAATTTGAGAGAATAGTTATTGTACTGTGAAAGGTGGCCTAAACGGTGAAGGACCTAACTAACTGGGATAATCCAAGGCAAACACCACTTATGGAGCATAGGATATTGGCATTTGAGGCACCTAAGATAAGACATATAGGAATTGAGGAGGTGAAAGGTTGATTGGAGCTCTCTTTTCAGTTTTATTCTTTCTATGATTATTAGATTTTTCATGAAAGCACGAGATAGTTGCTTCAATTTGATTTGGTTCCTCTTCCTTCTTTTTTAAGATGGGTTTTTTGGTAATTTCTTAGACAATAATCTCTATCTTTCCTTTTTTTTTGATCGCATTCTTCAAGACTTCCAATTAGTTTGACCATTTCGTTGAAGGAAAACTTTGAGAATTCTTGTAACTTGTCATAATGTGGCTTCCTTATAATGTCTCTCAGAATAGGCCCATAATTTATTTTCTATCAAAGATAGTTGGACTTTTGCTGCTTTTGTGTGCCACCTTCTCGCATACTCTTTTCAGGCTTTCATTAGATCTTATCCATATGTTAGTGGTCCTCACGATTCACCATGGTGTCTTGGTTGAATCCATGCTGGGTTAAGAATAGACTCACTAGGTCTCTCCAACATTTAATAGATGATTAATCTAGATTTAGAAACCATCGTAGCTATGTTCTAGTAAAGCTCTCTGGGAAGCAATAGTTCAAAATGTCTTTATTATCAATATTGCAAGCGTAACATAATATATTCTTTGCTTAGTCCTCAAATTTGAATTCCTATCAATACTTCTTAAATCCTGGCATTATAAATTTGTAAGGCAGTTGAGTATTTTGTACATAACAAAATCCCTAAAAATCTATATCTTCTTTTTATATTTTCATGTCAAATTATTCACTTTGTCCTTTATAACCCTCTTATTGACTTTATTTGTCATCTTAATTGTCATGAGGTGATAAGGTCCATGTACAAGTTTCAGTTCTACCATAAAAAATATAAGTGCCAAGAGATTTGCCATGGAATAAGTTAGGTGTAATACCCACCTTTATAACAAGATAAGTAGCACTAAGTATGAAGAGATTGGCATATCAAAGTAGAGCTATATAGGAGGAAATTGGTAAATGGATGGTGGTTAGAATTGGCAGGTCAGTGTAGGTAGGAATTAATTAGTTGATGCATAATAGAAATTGTGGCCATTGACAATTCGATTGTGGCCAATAACACTTAATGCCAAAACCAAAGATGAATCCTTAATAAGTCCCACAGATGCTAAAACGAAGTCAAGTATAAAACCTTGCCCAATATACATAATAACGAATCAATGGTATATGAAGAATCTTGACCAATTATTATGAAGAATTAGAATCAATATTATAAGATGATTTGAACTTCATAAGAAAATGACTTAGTAAGTTTGAAAAGTTCTTTGAAGAACCAAAATAATTATCATAATTGTATTAATGATCAATTATTTCTCCAATTAAAAAAACATGCCTTAAATACTAAAACACAAAAATGGGGCTTGAAAAATTAAATAAAAATCTAAGGTTTCAATTAGACACAGCTTGGGACACAATTTTGAGTCATTTTGTATTGGTTCTGAACGTTTTAATATCATTGGACACGGTCTAGGACATGTCCGTGACTAAGAATGCAGATTCTTCTTTTAGATATGAAATAGGTCATACTTATGTTTGAGACCATGGATCCTCTTACAACTTTACAGAGTTAGACACAATTTGGGTCATACCTATAGTGGAGATTGTAAATTTGTCTGTAATTTTTTAAAGTTATACACAAATCGGGATACACCCATGCTGGAGATCATATCTCACCATTGAATGTTATAATAAATTACATAGGTTAATATATGATCATGTTGGAACTTGTGTTCGCCTTCATGTGATCTCCATCCTTAGATCAAATGAATCTAGCCAATGTTCATCCTTTAATTTGACTTGATTCTACATGTGCAACTACTCTTCTTACAACACCATTTAGTGCATCTTGAAGCCTTTTCTTCCTTGTTTTTATAATTGGTATGCTTGGTAAACTTAAAATATTAAAGGCAACTTGATTGTTATCATCCCCTCCTTTGAAAAGGTTTGTCCTTGAATCATCACTTATATCAAAAGGAGTAAATAAGAAACGTAAAAGTAAATGTCACATTATTCTCACCTGGAAGATCTAATTTATAAGTATTATTATTGATCTATTGATCAACTTGAAATGTACCATCTCCTTTGATTACAATTTAGATTTTGTTTGATCTAGGAACCTTTCATTTCTTACATGCAACCAAACCGAATCACCTGATTTAAAAGTAACTTTATTTCTTCTTTTTTAGCCTTTGATATCTATTCATCATTTTTCCTTTCAATATGTCGCCAAACATTTTAATGTAGTTGCTTCACCATTTTAATTTTCTTTTTACCATCTAAGCTCCTTCCAGTGACGTAGCTACATGGAGCTACACGGGGGCATTGGGCCCCCCAAAGTTTTTTAAAACAATTATTTTTAATATATA
>JAOSBL010000008.1:32296647-32312451 GCA_027568915.1 Erythroxylum roraimae
CTGGTATAACGGTTCGGGTGCCGGCTCTGATACCATTTGTAACAGCCCAGATCACCAGCCCACAGATATTGTCCGCTTTGGGTTGCACCTCGGGCCAAACCCCTTGCAGTTTTTCTCTTCCCACCCTTGGGAAGATGCATCTTTGAGGGAAGAGGTATCCGTACCCTTGTAAGGCGTACTTCGTTCTCCTCTCCAACTGATGTGGGATCTCACACTCTTGGTATGGATACCTCTTCCCTTAAAGACGCGTCTTCCCAAGGGTGGGAAGAGCAAAATCGTAAGGGGTTTGGCCCGAGGGGCAACCCAAAGCGAACAATATTTGTGGGGTGGTGACCTGGGCTATTACATATGTATATTACTTACAAAAGAATCTTGGTACCTTATGACTAGTTATATTATGCTCATACAAATAAAACCAAACTATTTTGTTTTATTAATAATAAATATTTTCATTACAAAAAATAATTGGAAGAAGATTAAGTTATATGTGAATACACTTACTTTCCAAGGCACTATATTTACATAACTCCAACAATAGGCTATATGGGTTACATCATCAATTTAACACATGCAAGAAAATGTGTCATCTTTATCTGCTTTATATCTGGACAAACCTAAAATAAAATCTATAGAAGTATCAACCTAAGGTTGACTAGTGACTGGCAAAAGGAGTATATAAACTATATGGCATAATCCTAAACTTATGGCATAATCCTAAACTTAGCCTGTCTACATGTAAAGCAATTAGCACAAATTCTTTCAACATCATGAAGCATATGAGGCTAAATTAAATGTTCAAGCAAAAAAATAGTCTTTTTAATGCCAAAATGATCCATCAATCCTCCTCTGTGTGCCTTATTGACTACCAACTCACTCAAAGAACTTTTAGGCATGCATAATTAATTTTTATTAAACAAAAACCCATCATGCCTAAAGAATTTTTTGAAAGCAGTTTTCTCACAAGTCATAAAGAGAGATGAAAAATCATTATCATTCTTATATAATTCCGCAACATGCTCAAAGCCTAACAATTTTGCATTCAAGGTAGAAACTAGGCCTTACATTTGGATAATACATCAGTCATGGAATTTTTCTTACCATGTGTTGTACTTGAACAAATAAGGAAATGCCTTAATGAACTTATCCACTTAACATATCATTGATTCAAATTCCTTTCCCTTTTAATTGCTTTAAGGACTTATGGTCGGTGTTAATAATGAATCCTTTGTACCACATATAATGTTATTAAGTCCTTAAATGCCACACCCCTACTACCATAAAGTACGTACCAGAGCACTTTGAGGACATTTTGGTACATACCTTATACTAATGGCGTGCTAGAGCAATCACAAATCTCACTTAACCATGGCATCATTATTTATATTTCTATTAAAGCATCATAAAGAATAACACCATATTTTAAAACCAACTGAATTCCTCCTTTCATTTCATAAAAACCGAATTTACAATGTAGCCTTTATAAGATCATTCGAATAAATACATGATTAAAAACCTAGTACAAAATACACTACATGAAAGAGGAATTATACAAAATGTCTAACTAAATTCTTCAGCCCCAGTTGACCGACCTTTGAGCCATTTCTTCAACACAAAAGTACAAGAACTAAGCTTGTTGTTGAGTATCTCAGTAGCTAATGTCTTCTCTCGGTCCTAAAAAATCAACATTGCAATTTTGGTGAGTTTTGCAAACTCAATGAGGTAACCATTATCGATAGTTCACTCAATTCATGCAACACATTAACACGTAACATATGATTCACATCTTTGCATTTTGTATGAAGCATCACATATCACATTCTCATTCAAATAAGACAACAATACATTTTCAACAGTCAAACACATGTATTAAAATGTATATAAAATGCTCGTAAGACTCACTTTCACTTATTATTGTTGTTGTGACCGAGTGCCTTTTTATCTAGACCATATCCCTTATGGATACCGAGCTGAATCAGATAATGTACCATATCTCTTAGTGGATACCAGGTAAATTCACTACTGAGCCTGAGGCTCTGATCACAGTTTGAGCTTTAAGCTCTTTATATTGGCGACTTCGGTCACAACTGCCTTTATCTTTCATGCATTCATGTAATGGAATGCTTCACATGCTCATATTCTCAATCAATCACATGGTTTCATATTCACATTCAGAAGACATTTATCTTCGAACCTTAGTCCTACATTCAACAAAAATTGTTGAGTAACATTTATTTCTTCACATTCACGTACAAGTAGCACTTCAATATCACATTCAAGCATCAGAAGCCTCGGACCTTCATTGTCCGGAATCAACACAATCAAATCACATTCATAAGCTAATTCAAAATATAATCTAACACAAACAAATAATTGAGTGAGATCGCCTAGGTTACTCATAGATCACTCCAGAAGCTATTGCCTCAAAGTTCCAGCAACGTTTGGATGATGGCGCTCAATATGCTCTTCTATATCATGCAATATACATTTACACATATCATAATTTTGCACAATTGTATAAGTATTCATTTATGTACATATAAGTATATGGAATATGCACAATGCATGTTCAATGACAATCCTGGGTATCTTTTCATTATTCACGTCATAGTAACATTCAAATATCAAAACTCACTTAAGTGTCATTTGTATTTAGGGTTTATACCTCAATAGAACACTTTGAATCTAATTTCATAACCCAATTGATCATTTCAAAATTTTCCAAAAACAAACTTTCGGGTCAACATTCCATGATTATTCTGACCAGGAAAATGGAATAATTTGGCCACACTTCCTTCTATAAAATTGTTCTCCTATGTCTTAAGTTTCTAATGACACCAAGATAATACAATTTGGTTCAGTATTCCAAAAGTTATACTTAAAATACTTCGGACTAAGCACATTCAAAATTTTGGCTAGCGTATGATCATGCACTCAAAGTTGTACAACTTATATCTCTCAATTCCAATATCCAAAAATTACAAAACTTATACCAATTGAAAGATAAGAGAATAATATACAACTTTTGTGAAGACAACTTGGTCTAATTCGGACTACATCAATATAGTTTATTCGATAACAACAGGACATAATTTCTGTCACGGGTAGTGTTGCAGCCTAAGCCAAAACTGAACTTCAAGCTAAATTTCAAGACCCTTAATGACAGAATTCAAATTCAATTTCTCTTAAAAATTGTAGCCGTATGTCTCTAGTTTCATCTAAATCAAAATTCATCTAATTTGAATATTCACGGATCAAGGTATGGCCCAAATATAAATGCATGTTCAGTAAAAACACTCCATATAACATACTCCAACACACTACATTGCCAAAATACTATCATTTCAAGTTGATAACTTCTTCAAGTATACCTTAATTTCAGATCAACATCATCCATACACAATTTATATTCCATACTTGATCATAAACACTCAAAATATAACATATTCTCATACTCTCAAAATAGAACACAAACATATACATTCATCCACCAATTTGCTGCACCTAGTTCTCAATTTCATGTCTAATTTTTAGACTCTTAAGGACAGAATTTAAATTCAATGTCTTTATGAAAACTGTAGCCTTATGTCTCTAATTTAAACCAAATCAAAAATAATCTTATTCGGATAACTACGGAATAAGTTATGGAAAAAACACAGAAGTATAATCAGTGAACATGTTACTGCTACATTTTCCAACACTCATCTTCCAATTTTCCAGATTTTGACACCCAGCACAACTTGTACAAAGATCACTTTTCCTACTTCATTTACTCTTCATTCTCAACTCTATTTTAACTCAATATCATTCATAAATAAATCATGATCTGTATTTGATCATTAACTCAAAAACAAAACATGTACATATGCCATTCATCAACAATTTTCTGCACTCATCCTAACACCATTATGATGATCATTCTACCTCCAAAAACATATCTATAAAAATATATGAATTATTACTCATCATACATATCCAAAAACAAGACATTTACATAAAATTTTCATCACTCACGTTCATCATACACAAAACACCATTTTATGTCATTTAACCTCTAACTATCATCATAAATGCTTCATTTAACATTACCCATGAAGATTAACAAGCTACTTACTTGATTTAACTCCAAATCTTCAAAAATAACACTTAGCCTTAGCTCCCAAGCATCACATGATCTTCATCTTCTAAAGGTGGTAGAGATAGGTTTTCAGTGACAAATGGAAGAGACAACAAGATAGAAGTAGAAATTGATAGATGAGAGGTTCAACGTTGGAGGTTTGATGAATTAAAATCAAGAAGAAGAAGAGAAGCCACGAAGGAGAAGAAGAAAACAAGAATAAAACACCTAATGGTCTTTTAAATTAAAAGCATCGTGAGAGACAAAGCAAGGAGGGTCTTTAAAATTAAAAGAATAGTGATCTTAAGACAGTGTCACTTGCCATATGTCCAATTCTTATAATTTTAAACTACGTTCTTTCATTTAACTAGTCTAATCAAATCTAATTTCTACTCTAATTGCCTCCCAATTTTAATTGACACTTGTCAATAAATCCCAAAGTCATTTATCAAAATTTCTATTTCCATTTGACAGTTAATTCTACTGCCATTTATCATTTATCTTGCCACTTGGCATTTTTTCTAGTCCAAAAATTACCCAAAATTTCAGAAATTTTCCTAAAATTCACCAAAAATTCTAAATCACTAAATACACTCTCCAAATCAGTTTTCAATATATAAAAATCACAATTCTCAATATAATCATATTTATAAACAATTATACCCGGAATATGTCAATGAATGCATGTACAATTATTTTAATGTGCAAAAATTCAATATTCACGTGTAAGTGTATGCTATATTATGCATGAGCGTGAAATGCACTTTCTAACTTCTCAATAATTCTCATATACACTATTCTAGGGTTCTAACCCTTAACATGGGACAAGATGCTACATTAAAGCCCACACTAATGCATATAACTCCTTATAATAAGTTTGATAAAAAAGAGTAGCTCCATTGAGTTTCTTGTTAAAATAGGCAAATAGTTGATTTTACTACATCAAGACAACACCAATACCTATTCCTAACATATTATACTCAATCATGAAGGTTTTAAAAAAGTTTTGCAAAGTTAATAAAGGAACAAATCTTAATTTTCTTTAATAAAATTAAAAGTATGCTCTTGTTCTTACCCTACTTAAATCAATAGACTTTTTGATAACTTCACTGTATAGTGTAGCTAGTGTACTAAAATCTTTCATAAACCTCCTATAGAAACTAACTAAATCTTGAAAACTCAAATCAATTGTAAATCCAGATGTAGGCTATTATTAGATAGCCTTAACATTCTCATCCACCTCTATCCCTTTTATAGTTATAACAAATCCAAGAAAACTACTTTATCCATATAAAAGGAACACTTCTTTATAGCAACATATAAATTTTCTAAACTCAAAACATTCAAAAATAAATTTTGCATGTCCAATATGCTCGCCTAAAGTCTTAATGTAGATTAGAATATCATCGAAATAAACAATCACAAATTTTTTAATAAAACATAGAAAACATAGTTGATTAACTTTACAAACGTACTAGGTGTATTAGATAATCTAAAAGGCATGACTAACCATTGATATAAATCATATTTCATTTTAAAGGAAGTTTTCCACTCATCTCTTTTTTTATCCTAATTTGATGATATCCAAGTTTCAACTCTATTTTTGAAAGCACACAAGAGGCATGTTATTCATTAAGTATATTATCTAATCTCGGAATGAGATATTGATGTTTTACTATTATTTTGTTGACAACCCAATTATAGGTTTATATTTTACATATTTATAGGGGTTGAATTAGTTATAATTTAACATTTTTATAACATGTTTGTATATGGATTATATGATAGATTTTTATACTTAGTTCATTGTCTTGTAGGTTATAAATGAAAGGGGAATTCTTAAATTGAATGCAACTTTATCTATAGTTATCCAATTGATGTAAAGTTTAGACTTATTAAGAAGCTAACTTGAAAGGAAAAAACTTTGTAAATATCAGAGGTCAATTAAAGCACAAAGGTGTAGAAAATTAGAGAATTTGGTGGAAAAAAAGAAAACAAGCACTGGACACAGCGAGGAGACCGATACTTATCTCTTGGAAGATTCAAGTATCTGAGAAACAATGCAAAACCAATACTAGAGAGGTGTATGTGACTAGTAAAGTTAGATTATAAAATTGATGCCAATTACAACTTATTATAAGACACCAGTTACACACTAACTTAAGGTAACAAAAGTTCTAAAAAATATTAGCCCAGTTTAGATACTAGTCTAGCACTAATCCTTGTAGCACAGATCATGATGATGCATAAACTCATAATTTTAAGCACTTAGATTATAAAATTGATGCCAATTACAACTTAGTATAAAACACCAGTTACGCTCTAACATGAGGTAACAAAAGTTTTAAAAAAGATTAGCACAGTTTAGATACTAGTCTAGCACTAATCCTTGTAGCACAAATCATGATGATGCATAAACTCATAATTTTAAGCACTCTAACACTCTATTTGTAACTTCAACTATAAATACTCTTATTAGGTTTAACTTAAGGGACTTTTGGAAGGTGTGTATCAGTCACCTTATGATTGTTTTGATAAATTTAGTCTTTTATAGCATCAAAGAAGGATTTCAGAGTGAGATTGGAGGAAATCATGATAACTTTTCATAATAGCCGATTTTTCAAATTGAGGGATTGGAATCCTAGACTATTGCATAGAAGCTATAATATTGAAAACTCATGAATTGCATTTCATTCACAAGCATATCAATAGCATACACACATAGCTTATGATTTAGTACACATTGCAAAGAATGTATATGCACTCAATTGACTTATTCTGGGGTATGAAAAGGTTAAAATGATCATGACGTGAATTGCGTATTTTTTATGCCTTGCATTTTGGTCTGATTGATTACAAGTAGTAAATTTGGAATTAATTTGGTACAATTGGAAAAGTGATGAATTAAAATGTACATTTGGTTTAGGAAAAATTCCAAATGATAAGACAATGGGATACACGGAAAATTAGGAAGATTAAGCCTATAAATAAGTGACATTTGGCATGAGTTATTAATTGACAAATGACAACAATGGTTATGTGACAAATCGACTAAGTAATTAAGTGACATATGGTAGCATTTGTACTTGACAAATGGAGAACATGCCTATGGACATATGTCAACTGAAGATGGTGACACCTAGCACCTTAGGTGTTAAGCTCTTGCAGGTGTAATCCCAGCTATGTTCACTCTTCACTCTTCTTCTTCTTCTCACACACCACCGTAATCCTCTCAACCCTTACATCCCTGAGTTTTGCCATGTTTATGTCCAATTTTTACATCAATAATCCAAACATTTACTCTTCATAAGATATTAAAAAAAAAAGGTTATTGTTGTCTCTTCTCCTAGTCAAAAATCATCCTATTGTTACCTTGAACATGTGTTGAATTTTGCATGCATATAAGGCAAAGTTGACATGATGAATTGAGCTGGAATTAGAGCTATATAAGTAAGTACAAGATTTTTCTTTATGGCTTGTTATAGTAGAAAGTTTATGTTGTTTGAATTGGGGATATATTGTATGTTATGTTGATGAAGAGGTTGTGCGGGAATTTGATGGAAGAACTTGGATATGTTATGTTATGTTCTTGATGTATGAACCGTATGCTATAGGTTGTTTATATGAATGAAGTAAATTGAAATTTGAAGTACAAGGAAGGTGAATTGATGCTAAAGTAAGGTGCTAATAAAGTGATCTTGAAATAGGAAAGAATTAGGAATACATGTATGATCAAATGAATGACATATTATGTTTTGGTTTTAATGCATGGAAGATCATGAGTTGTGAGTTGCCTAATAAATGATTTTTGAATTGGATTTTGGACATGAATTTGATAAGGGATTGAGGTTTGAATAAGATAGAATTGAAGCGAAATTGATGAATTTTAGAGAAGGTAAGTTGGAAGGAGCATGAAGGAGTAAAAATTGGAAGCAAAATGAAGGTTATGGATGAGTGAACCTTTAGTTCACTCATCCTTGTAAGGCTTCTTTCCACGGTCATGGGAAGTACTTTGGAAGGAGAAAGGTTGTTTTTAGGCAATTGTTGGACTGTATAAGGTTAAGACACTTTATAATAGTATAATTGGACTTGATTGGGGTTGAAATGAATCTAGAAAGTTGCTTGATTAAGTGATTAAGTGTTTGATAAGTTTAAGTTGTTAATTACGGTTATAAATTAAGGAATGGAATGATTGATATCAATGTATATGAATTTGAGAAGTATGAGTTGTTAATGATATAAAGATGTTTATGTAAATGCAAATGTGATTCAAAGGATATAAGAAATGAATTAGGTATGATTGAATGAGAATTGGGAAATTGTGTGAATATTTAATGCTTAGAAAGAATTGATGAATTTATGAATGATGAAATTAGGGTAATCAAACTTACCTAAAGCATAAACCTAATTGCAAACTAAATGATGTACAAGGCATTTTGTATAAATGATTAAGATTTGTGAATAAGGTTACATACCCAGGATAATCAATGGAGCATGCATTGAACACGACACATATACATGTGTAAATTTGAGTATTGTTTTGATTAAACAAGTTAGTAATGTGTACATATATGTGAATTGCTTGATTTAGAGGCACAAATCAACCAACATCATCCAGACATTGTTAGTTCATCGAGGCAATAGCTTACTGGAGTGTACTATGAGTAACCTAGATATGTGACCTCGATTAGAAATGTGTTCTATTCATATTGTTTTGATTAAACTGGATTTCTCTATATTGAATCGATATTGATATAATTGTGATATTGATGATTCCGGACAATTGATTATCCAAGGAGTTTGATATTCAGGACTGTATTGGGAGTGTTTCCACAACAGGTACGACACTGATAACCGATAAATAGGCGCTCGGTCACAACATAGTAAAAAAGAAAAATGGAAGTGAGTCTTATTTGTATTTGCATTTGTATCTTTACATGTGTTTATGAAAATGTTTGCAAATGAATGTTGAATTATGAGATAACAATGTGAAATATTCTGAGATGATTATATGAAGTTTTTGCATTCAGAAGGTGCTTCTAAAATGGTTAAGTAAAGTGATTGTATTGTTAAGTTCTTGTTGAAGCATGATGAATAATGTGATATATGAGGCATAAATCTGAATGATGTATTAAATTGGCTGAGCTAGGTTTTAATTTATGTGATACATATATGATCTGTTTTGAGTGAACACATCGATGATGGTTTATTCATTGAGTTCGCAAAACTTATCAAAATTGCAACGTTAATTTTCAGGTACTGAAAGGAGACCTTGCATGTAAAGGAAACTAGTTGGTGTCTAGTATTACCTATTTTTAGATCAAGATATGGCTTAAAGGTCTGGTCATTTGTCCTTTGAGGAGTTTAGATAGAGTGCTTTTGTATAGTTTTTCATCTCATGTAGAATAATTTGTATAAATAGTATGAACACAGATGGTTTTTGGTATTGTAACTATATGGATGGGTTGTAATGAAATGACAATGTAAAACATGTTTTGTTAATGAAATGAGATATGTTAACATTTTAAATACTTATGTTCTTTATGATGCCATATGAAGTGAATGTGATTGCTTTAACATGCCATTCTCATAAGGTATGTTCTTGAATGTCCTCTGGATATTTGGGTATATGCTTTATGATAGTAGGGTGTTACACTTTTTTAAATCTTTCATCTCTTCTTTTCATTATGTTAAAAATGATTTATTGTAGTTTTATTCTTTATATTTTGTGGCCAAAATCCTAGTTAGGTTCAGAGATGTATGTAATAGTCGATTTTCGAATCTACTGAGGGATTGGAGTGTTAGATTACTTAGTCACATGAATTTCATTATATTTGAATGAATTTGGTGTATCTAGGATATGATTTTTATGATTTCATTCACATGCATAATATGAGCATACACATATGAAATTTGATTTAGAAAAATTGCACTGAATTGACATGTTCCGGGGTATAAAAGTTTCTAAATAATTACGAAATGATTGTGCATTTCTAATGTCTTGTATTTTTATTTACCAATAAAAAGAATTGATGGATTTCAATTAGTAATTTGGAGTTATTTGTCACAATTGGAAGATTGATTGATTAAAATTTAGACTAGGAAAAATTTCAAGTAGCAAGACAATTGACTTGTGGAAATTTAGGATGACTAAGCCTATAAATTAAGCGACAAATGGCCTAGGAACTAAGTAACATTTGGCAGCCTAATGAGAGGACCTGTAGCTAGCCTAGACACTTTACAAGCGTCCTCAAACTCTTCCTCCACTCACACCACACGACACACACATGGCAAAGTCCCTTCATTTGTTGTTTTTGCTAAAACTCACTCCTTCTCCTCCCTCTCACTACCAAAATTTACTTCTCCTTCACTTCTGTCTATTTTACCTAAATTCTATTCAATTGCCACACTAAAATCCATGCAAAAATCCTTCATAAAGACAGTTATAGAAGCAGAACATTGTTGTAATTGCTGTTATCTTCTTGTCTTTATTGAAACCATCCTACTCCCACCTTGTTTTTGAGATGATTTTGCATGCATATGAGGCAAAGTAGGCTTGATACATTGAGGTGGCATTTGAGCTGAACAAGTAAGTGAAATACTAAACTATTGTGGCATGTGTTGGCAGAATTTTATGATAACTGATTAGGGATGGATTGAATGTAGTGTTGATGTTGAAGTTATGCTGGAAAATGATGGATGAATTGGTTACTTTTCTGTTTTGTTTTTGGATGCATGAAAACAATAGTTTGTAAGCTGTTATATTTATGATCTAATTTGGGATTTGAGGTATAGTTGATAAGGAATTCATGCTAAAGATAGGTGTTATTAAGATGTTTTAGAATCTGGAAAGTTAGAGATGTATATGAGTCTGCAAAAGGAAACTGTTAATGACTAAAGTGAGTAGAATTTGGGAGCCTTGATGTAATCAATATGGAAGCTAGACTAGCATGAAATGAAGTAGCTTTATAGGACATGAATTCTGGAAAAAATTTAAGTAGTAGTGATGTCTCTAAGTATGTGAAATTCGTGGAGAATTGAGGAAGAAAGACTGTGCACGATCATGGCCCTCAGTGCATGATCATGGCCTATTGCACTAGCTTCTGTCACGATCGTAGCAAGGTCCCCCACAATCGTGGGCCTAGTTCTGAATTGATAATTTCTGTTTTATGTACATGTTGAATCACCTGAGGAAAAGTCACTTTAAATTGGTGTAATTGGTCTTGATTAAGGCTTGGAATGAACTAGAATGTTGCTTGATTAATTGGTTAAGAGCTTGATAAGTTTAGGTTAATTGATGTTATAACTTAAAGAATGTATTGTTTTGATGTCAATGTAACCAAATATGGAAATTATGATGTGATGAAGGAATAAAGGTATTCTTATGAATGCAAACATGATCTTAAGGATTTGAGTAATGTGTATTAGGTATGGATGAATAAGAATTGGGAAATTGTATGATTATATATTGTTAGAAAAGTTTGGTGAATGTATGAGTGATGAATTTGGAGTAAATCATGCTTACTTAAGTTATAAACCTGATTGCAAACTAGTTGTATACAAGCTATAATGTTTGAATGATCAAGATATTTGGATGAGAATACATGCTCGAAAAGTCAATTGAGCATGCATGGAAACATGACACATACACATGTGCATGATTGTATATCCTTATGATTAAACAAATCAGTGATTTGTGAACTATGTGTGTATTGCATAACAATAGACGCACAAGGTGATCGTAAATATCCAGACATTGCCAAAATATCGAGGCAATAATTTTTCTGGAGCGTACTGTGAGTTAACTTAAATATGTAAACTCAATTATATGTGCTTCTGTATGAATTGAATGTTTAATCTGAATTATGTGTACAATTGATTGAAAAATGTCAAACTTAGATCCGATGAGCTTGGGATAAGGCATGAGTGTACTGAAATAAAAGCATGGCATGTGAAATCATGCATCTCATTACATTGAAATGCATGATCAGATAGAGGAGTTGTGACTAGAGTGACCGAAGTGGGAAAAGAGCTTTGAGCTTAGGATTGTGAAAAAGAGCCTCAGGCTCAGATAACATGGACTTAATATCCATAATGGATACAACCCAGAAATGATCTTGGTGTCCACAACGAATACGGGATAGTAAATTAGGTTGATAGGCCCTTGGTCATAACTAAACAAAAAAGAAAATGGGAAACATATGTGCATTTGCATATACATCCCTACATGTATCAAATGATTGGATTGAAATGTATTATTGGACTGTTTTGAAATCTTTGATTACAATTGAAGTTAATGGATGATGTGTTGTGATATGCAATGCTAGCTTACGTGATGTACTTTTAAAGCATGATGAAATGTGATGTGGTATTCAATACCGGATGGTATGATATACTAGTTGAATTGGGTTATAACTTGTTTTTGTGATCTGACTTGAGTGAATACATCGATGATGGTTCATTCATTGAGTTCGCAAACTCATCAAAATTGCAATGTTGTTTTTTAGGTTCAAGGGAGTTCTAGCTACTAAGGTGATATAGTAAAAGTCTAGTACTTGCATTTTTGGGGATAAAAATAGATCAAAGGTCTGAACAACTGAATTTGAGGACTCTAGATAGATGTCTTATGTATTAGCATCCCATTTCATGTTATATTTTTGGTACTAAGATTGAACTCAAACAAATGTTGTGTAATGTATATCTAGATTGTGAATTGTAATGACATGTGACTTTTATGTTTGTGAATGAAATGTGAAGAATTGAACATCTAGAATGCTTATGATATGTTTGATGCCTTTAATGAGCTAGTTTGATTGTCCTAATGTACCATTTTCATAGAGTATGTTTTCAAATATCCTTTGGTATGTTCGGACATATGCTCTATGGGAGTGATATGTTACAATGTACCTTAGAATGGATTATTAAATTATTAATGCATAATTTGATTATTTATTGATTAAATTTATTCTCTTTGATCTTAACGTTAGATTTATGCTTGATCATTATAGATTCAATTTTAGAAAATGTATTTGGACCAAAAGGTGATATATGATCTGTGCACTAGGAGAATAAACAACTTCATTATAGAGAACGAAAAGTATCATAGACTATTGTGATATCCACGCTTAATGAGTTTGATTAGGTTAAAATGTAAATCAAGAGGGGGTAATTACCTAATTCGATGTACCTATGTTTCTCAAGAAAGGGCTAGGTTAGTTGTTATTTAAACTTAGATAATTAATCTTGTATAATTATTGAAATTCAACATAAGTGAACTTTGAAGCCCTGACATTTATCTTTTTGATTTCTTCGCACTAGCTTAATTATTTTGCTGTTTTGAGTTTAACAAATTAATTGTTTTTTAAATTAAATATCATTTCTCTAATTATGTTGTTTAACTAAGATTAATATATATAGTAATATAGTCCGTCGATACTCTTTATTCTTAATTATGTACACTTACAAATATATTCGATCAAGATTTTGATACTATTTTTTTGTTAAATAAGATTTTGATATACTATTATTAGGCATTATTTATTTACTTATAATTTATTAACCTTAACTTTCTTTTTGTCTTTTTTTTGTTTTCTTATGATTTTTCTTAGCTCTCATATGTTACATCTTTAGAATTGACATCATGAGCAAGTACTTTTGAGCACCGTCATGCTGGGGTTCAAAATGGATTTGCACTGTCGTCCATAAGCACGACGGTGATTTTTGAGCATAGTGAAAATGCACCATCGTGCATAAGCATGACGGTGACTTGGGTGATAAATGGGAAAATGCACCGTCGTGCATAAGCATGATCGTGCATTTGAGGTTTTCCCTTTTTCTGAACAGTCTTGCTTCTTTTGACCATAACATCTTCTCTAGACCTTCAAATGACTTGATTATTGAACCATTGGATTCGTAAGACATTTTTCTACCACTCCAAAAAAATAGGTAGCCTTATGAATTGATTTTGAAAGGATTGATTGAATGAAAGTGAGAGAATCTGTTAGATTGGTATGAACTGGTGTTGTTTTACTAAACGTACTTCGGTGTTTTGATTATATATGGATCTATAGGATTCCAAATGATATTGTTTTTGATTTAGAGTAAACTAGAGAAATAGGTCTACAAACCATGTGAAAAAGTCGAATTGTGATTCAGCCTCTAAGATGTTCAAATTCTGAATGAAAGTTGTGCATAGTAGACTATTTTTGAATATAAATATCCCGAAAATGCTTGAGGCATATCTTCCAAATTACTGAACCAAATTAAGTGATTTTAGTGTCAATAGAAACATAAGACATTGAGGAACACTTTCCTAAAAGAGAGTAAGACCAAATTATATCATTTTTACCTTCTGATTGAATGTGAACAGTAGACCCGGAGGTCTGGAATTTTGGAGAATTTATAAGAAGAAATGAGAGTTTTGATAATGTGTGATCATGTAATGTTGGAATAACATTAATAAGTGAATTGTTGGTATTAAAGTACCAAAGGCACGTGTTTAATGGAGATGAAGTGGTCCATATGATTAAAGTTGTTATTTAAAAAGAGAAGTAAAGTGTATCGAATGAAAATGAACAAGAAATGAGTTATTATGAAAGCAAGTGATGCCAAAAAATGAGAATGTGATAAAATGTGAAATTTGATAATATACCCGGGATTGTCATGAACATGCATCGTACATATGCCATATACACACGTGTGCATAAATGAATGCTTATAATTGTGCAAAGTTATTAATGTGTGTGTGCAATGTATGTATTGTATAAATGGGTTATGTAGGTTAAAAGTCCGCATTCAAACGTTTTCAGAATTTGGAATCAAATGCTAATCTGGAGCATACTGTGAGTAGGCCTAGATGGTCTCATTTCATTGTTTGTTTTGTTTGAATTTTTATATTGATTGACTACTGAATGCTCATATGAATGTGATTGATTGTGTGAAATTCTGGACAGAAGGTCCGATGATTGTGAAATGTGGATGAGATATTGAAGTGCTACTTGCATGTGAATGTGACGAACTAAATGTTTCATGATATGATTGATTGAAAATGTGAAAGGCATTCCATACATGAATGCATCATCAGATAATGAGAGTTGTGACTAGAGTAGCCATCGATCAGAGCTTAAAGCTCAAAGTATGAAAAAAGCCTTGAGCTCAGAAAGTGATTAAGAGCCTAAGGCTCACTATGTAAAATGAGCCCTGTATCCCTATCGAATAAGGAACAGTTAGTAATGAGTCCGGTATCCAATGGATACGGGACAGTTTAGGCACTCGGTCATAACAAAGTAATATATGGAAAGTGAGTCTCATGTGCACTACATATGCATAATACGAATGATTAAAGTGTATCGAGTGTGAAATTTGAAATGTGAAATGATGTGAATGTGAATTTTGTGTTATATGACTAGGTGAGCCATCGATGATGGTCACTCACTGAGTTTGTAAAACTCACCCAAAATTTGCAAATATTTTTTTTAGGATCAGAAAAATACCCCGTTAGGTAAACGAGAGTATACCTACTGTATGCAAGTGAGAGATAGAGATCGGGATCAGTTTGTGTAACATCCGATCCCCATATTAAGGGTTAGTACCTGACATTTCAGTACATGGGACCTCAAAGAGAGATTAAGGAAATGCATTTTTCTTGCTCATGCATAATGTTAGCATATATGCACATAAATATTGAATGT
>JAOSBL010000008.1:32312551-32330259 GCA_027568915.1 Erythroxylum roraimae
AATGAGCCCTATATGGGACAGTTCAGGCACTCGGTCACAACAAAGTAACAAATGGAAAGTGAGTCTCATATGCATTGCATATGTATAATATGAATGATTAAGTGTATTGAATGTGAAATAATGTGAAATGTGAAATAATGTGAAATGTGAAATAGAGTGAGATGTGTGAACTATGTGTTATGTGATTGGGTGAGTTATCGATGATGGTCACTCATTGAGTTCGCAAAACTCACCCAAAATTTGCAAATATTTTTCAAGACTCAGAAGAATACCACGTTAGGCCAACGGGTGTATACCTACCGCATTCAAGTGAAGGATAGAGGTCGAGATCAGTTCGCGTCTGCATTGCATTTCTCTATTTTGTATTGAACTGTATCTTCCGCAACTTTTTGTATACTTTGTATTCCGAAATGATTCGAGTGTGTTATAATTGTGAAAGGGGCCCAATGGCTATTGAAAAATTTGTTGATGGTTTTGTGTAAACTGACAATGTTTATGAAGGAAAATGTGGGCCCAATTTGAGTATCGATTTTCGCATATTATGTTTGTGGTTTCAAAAAAATATTATACCGATTTCTGACTGATTGAGTGCTTTAGCACGCCACCCTCACGGGGCATAGACTCGGATATCACCCACAATGTCGGGTTCGGGTCATTGTGAGAGTGGGGTGCTATAGTTCGCGTTTGCATTGTACTTCTTTATTGTTTGTACCGAATAATGTATTCAGAAAATTTTTGCACAATGTGTATACAAATGTATTTATGTTGTAATGTAAAGACATTATGACTAAAGTGTTTTGTATTTGTAACGAGCCCAAATAGTTATTGAAATTCTGTTGATTGTATTGTTATGACTGAAAAAGTTTACAAATAAAGTGGGCCCGATTTGATTATCGATTTTCGCATATTATGTTTGTGGTTTCCAAAAAAAAATTTATACCGATTTTTGATTGACTGAGTACTCTAGTATGTCACCATCGCCGGGCTCAGACTCGGATATCACTGATGATGTCGGGTACGTGTCTTGCGAGAGTGAGGTGCTACACCTAATGTACTTGTATTTTTTGGGACAAGAATGGCTCAAAGGTCTGAACAACTAAATCTGAGGAGTCTAGATAGATGTCTTGTGTATTAGCATCCCATTTCATGTTATATTTTTGGTACTAAGATTGAACTTAAACAAATGTTGTGTAATGTATATATGGATTGTGAATTGTAATGACATGTGACTTTTATGTATATGAATGAAATGGGAAGAATTGAACATCTAGAATGCTTATGATATGTTTGATGCCTTTAATGAGCTAGTTTGATTGTCCTAATGTACCAATTTCATAGAGTATGCTTTCGAATATCCTCTGGTATGTTTGGACATATGCTTTATAGGAGTGATATGTTACAATGTAGCTTATAATGGGTTCTTAAATTATTAATGCATAATTTGATTATTTATTGATTGAATTTATTCTCTTTGATCTTAATGTTAGATTTATGCTTGATCACTATAGATTCAATTTTAGAAAAAGTATGAAGGACCAAGAGGTGATATATGATCTGTGCACTAGGAGAATAAAAAACTTCATTATAGAGAATGAAAAGTATCATAGATTATTGTTACATCCAAGCTTAATGAGTTTGATTAGGTTAAAATGTACATTAAGAGGTGGTAATTACCTAATTTGATGTACCTATGTATCTTGAGAAAGGGCTAGGTCAGTTGTCATTTCAACTTAGATAATTAATCTTGTATAATTATTGAAATTCAACATAAGTGAACTTTGAAGCCCTAACATTTATCTTTTTGATTTCTTCGCACTAGCTTAATTATTTTGCTGTTTTGAGTTTAACAAATTAATTTTTTAATTAAATATCATTTCTCTAATTATGTTTTTTAACTAAGATTAATATATATAGTAATATAGTCCGTCGATACTCTTTATTCTTAATTATAAGTGAACTTTGAAGCCCTAACATTTATCTTCTTGATTTCTTCGCACTAGCTTAATTATTTTGTTGTTTTGAGTTTAACAAATTAATTTTTTTAATTAAATATCATTTTTCTAATTATGTTGTTTAAATAAGATTAATATATATAGTAATATAGTCCATTGATACTCTTTATTCTTAATTATGTACACTTACAAATATATTCGATCAAGATTTTATTAACCTTAGCTTTCTTTTTGTCTTATTTTTTGTTTCCTTAAGATTTTGCTTAGCTCTCATATGTTACATCTTTAGAATTCACATCATGAACAAGTATTTTTAGACTTAGCATCAATAGTAACTAATCTTTTGAACCAAAATAATGCTGTTAGATTATGACATGGCCAATAAGGAGGCGTGCTATCATTATGGCGTGTACAAGTATCTTTCCCATGTATGCATGAACGGAGTCCAAATCCTCTGTCCAATATTATGGTGTCTTATTGTGTCCAATAAATCTCAGCCATTTATTTATGTGGGGTCCGCATAGGACCCGCGTGGGTCCCACAAAATAAATGACTGAGATTCTTTGAGACAGAATAAGACAGAGTAAAATTGGACAAAGGATCTGGTTTCGCATGAACGTGGAGCCTATCTTATATTTCTACGAAGAGGACTAGATTATTTATTAGTAAAAATAACTTACCTATGTAGAAAACTAAACTTGAGCGCCCAAATATGTATACATTTCATTACAGCTTTTTATTAGTCTGATCACCCCCTTTTTTAATACTATTAATGAACTCTAATACTAGGGCTTCGTGATAAGTAAGTTCAAGGTAAGCAGATAAGATAAACTTGGTTAGCTTATTTGTAACGTAAGTTTAAAATGACTTAAGTTCATCCAATTGTGTAATGAATGTTTATAACTATAAGTTCTTTTTCAATTTCTTTTTGTTTATTAAGACATAATTAATTAGTCACGAACATATTGAATATAATGAATAAAAATTATAATTATAATTTTATTACTTCAACATACATAACGTAAATTATAATTATATGGTGATTTTACTTCTTTTAAAAAGATTTTATGATTTAAAATTGTTAAAAAAATGTCTTATAGTATTAAAAATGTTAAATTTTTTTAATGAAATTATGATAAACTGTTATATAATTAAATGTTAAGTATATGACAAAGTTTAAATAATAAGTGATTTGATTTAATTTTAATATTAAACTCTATTAAAATATTAATAGTAAAATTTTAGGATTGTTAATATCATAAATTATTATTTTAATAATTATAAATTATAAGAGTATTCTTTAAATAAATAAAATTACAAAAAATACTTATATGTTTTACCTTGGTAAAAAGACCAAAAAGAAAAGGCATAAAAAATGATTTAAAAAATACTTTTAACCTTGAAAAAGGTAATATAACAGAAAAATAGAATGCCCACTTGTTAGGTTAATAAGTTTCCAAACGAAAACCATATTTTTGGAATTGAAGATACTAATTATGTTGGATGCATTAATTGGCTATTGTAGAATAGAGAATATGCATATTTGAAATCTAACGTCAGATATTCAAAGATCATGTCCATACAAGAAGTTAGGAAAAAGAAAAACTTTAGTCCTCCTAAACCCCAGTGCAAATGTACAATCCTTAATCCTTATGAAAAAAGAAGTAATTGTAACGGAGAGGACTAAGAGTAGTTTAAAGGATAGATATTCCTTGTCACAATTCAAAGATCTTCACTTAAAGACGTTGTCATACAATAGCAGGTACTCTCACTTCCATCGACTCTTCCCTCGGAAAACATGGAATCCATACGTTCTATATATTTTCTGATGACCAGAAGAATGAAAAAAATATAGTAAATTCAATCTCTTAAATAAATTAGAAGCAGGTAAGACTATAAAAGGGAATTTATCTTCCCATTTTGTAGTACAAATATATTAAATAGAGATAGGATCCATTACTAATGGAGGTATATATATGTCCTTGATGATTATTAGCTGGAATGCTTCTGATGTGAATGCGTAGTTGCACTAGTTGTATGACGTTGATGCCAATTGTCAGACTTCATACTATTGCACATAAAAAGCTTCAAGACTATCCAAATAACAAAAGAAACAAGAGAACCACTGGTCAGTTTCTTATGCAGAAGAACTAGTCGCCATATATAGATGTCCTTCGTTAGACTACAAAATTTGCTTACAGGCTTATATCGTGGACATATGCATATTCTCAGCATTCACGACAAATTCCAGTTTCTTGGTGGGTATTGGCTCGGAGCTGTATCTAGAAATTGAGTTACTTGCTACACAACAAACCTTATCTAATAGAAAAGTTAAGGAAATGGTCTCATTCAAAACTTACATTGGTAGCATTGACGATATCGGATTGACAATTTCAAGTGCTAAGTAAATCAGAATGACTCTTCAAGATTGAGAAGCGTGCTATGGTGATGCTTATATTCATAAAGAAACCGGGTATCTTTTTCTTGGCCTAGGGATAAGGTGTATGTTCTAAGGGTTATACGAGAAAAGGTTTGTCCAAAAACTTGATAGAAATGGAGCAAGGCACATGCAGAAAGAAAAATTGCAATTTACGATATTAGTTGTTGTCGGACCAATATCAAACTGTAGGTAATGTGCGAAGGAACAACAAAAGAACTTGTGACTTTTGCTGAAACATGCAACCGATTTGTTGGGAACTTGTGGTTACCCTTATTTAACTTGTTTATGACTCTAGGCCGCCAACTTTAGGGGTAAAGCATGAACGCCATGTTCTAAATAATAGTTGGATGATTTTAGGGTTTCAAATTGAACACTTCAAGAGAATTCTCCATAGATGCTTGATTAAACTATACCACAGGAGTTCACAGTTCTCTCTTCCGTGGGAATGATCAATAAGCCAATTCCACAAAGAATTATTTCAGGTTGAATAAGATTATCATTTAGTAATGTTAATAAAAACTAATATCAATACATTGTCAGACAACTTCATGATAAAATATGCCAATCTCAAAAATGATAAATACACAAAGAACATGAACTTAGCATGTTTTCTCTTCAAGAGATAAACCATAACATGTATATATATCTGTAGACATATAACTGCACCGCAAACACAAGACCTTAACTATTGGGCTAAATATCTCAAACAAGAGGTGTATAGTAATTAGTAACGCATCCATGAAGATACATATGTACTATAGAACCCTATAATCAGAATGGATAGGTAGATATAAGCAACACTTGTGTGGGATCCAAACTCAAAAGAATCTTTTGGTACCATTCGTAAATGATGAATCGTCAGGTTCAGTTCCCAGTCTAAGCTCAAGATCCAACTCTGAATTTGGCAAGCCACGTCTTGATAATAATAAACCCATTTTAGGGATAGCATGAACTTGAATGTTTGGTTTTTGTAGACCTTTACCAAAGGGTTTATCCACGAATAAAGGCAGTTCCCGAATTGCTCTAACGTGGGTCATTTCCATATCATAACTGGCCTCCCTTTCTTTACCACGAACCTGACGCAGATTGAATGAACTTCTTTCATCTTTGCTAGACATCGCATCTTTCTTAGAAAGAAAAGATGGAGCAACTCTTGAACTATCCAAATCTTGGTGTGCGTCGATTGGGGAGAACTTGACCTTTGACTTCTGTTTACGGTGAATATTCATGTGCCCACCTAGGGCTTGCGCATTAGAGAAACCTCTCTTGCAGAAGGTGCACCCGTAGGACCTTGCTTGGCTGGCTACAGCTACATATGGGCTAACCTTGTCAGGATTTTCTTGGCTGGGTTGATCAATCTCCATTATAACAATTAGCGATCGCAAAGTGAGTGAGACAAAGAAAGACAGAGAGGAAGAGAAATAGTCAAACTGGTTAGAAGTGACTATGTCTTCTTGGTGGGAGGGACTATAAGGCCTGCTTCAATCCAGACAGATGATAGAACAACCAATTACCGCAAAAAAGACAAAATAGACTTTAAAAATATTTGCTGAACCGTGTTGATAAAGTGTTCATATTTATTAGCATGCTAATTTTACCTATGTTCCCACGTATTTCTTATAAGGACATACATATTTTTTAATTTTTTTCTTTTTTTTTTTGCTTACTTTAAATCTCATTTCTTATTGAGGAAGGGCTTTGTTTTGAAACCCGGACTGGACTGGCCGGTTCGATCAGTGACCGGTCGGCTATTCGATTCGGGTGACCCCTAAAAATTAGTCTTCAATTGAACCAGTGCGAACCGGTCAATTGACCGGTTAAACTGGGACTGGTCGAACCGGTTGACCACTAGTTTAATGATTTTTTTTTATTTTTTTTTGCTTTTTTTCTTTTATGTGTTTTTTAATTCTTTCAAAAGTAAAACCCACATTTTCTTCAGAAATCTAACAGAAGTATAGAAATTTATATTATTTAGTATATATTTTTATTTTTTAATATTACTAATATTATATATAATTATTGCATAATTATGATGTCATACCGATTCAACCGGTGGTCGAACTGGTGACCAGTAAAGCCTTTGGTTCAACGTCCGGTCCGGATTTCAAAACCTTGAGTAAGAGAATAACTTTTGATCTTTCACATATACAACAGCCAAAAGAATTAATTTCCTCATGCATTATTAATTCTTGTTGCGTGCTTATGTTATCGTATGCTTAACAGGAACCAAATGATAATTCGACCGTATGGATATCTATTATACATTTTTCATGTATGTCTATGATGGGTCATAGTTAAAAAACAATTTATTCTTATTTTTATTTAAAAAATCAGAGTCTTTCATTTTGGATTTGTAACAGTTAAAAATTGATAAAAATTAATTGAAATTCTAAATTATTTTTATTAATTATACAAATAATGTTTAAGGTCTCCTCTTAAAAAGTAAGAATTTATATAAGAAATCTATTTACGATTGCTTTGGAGGATGACATAAAGATTATTTTGATTATATGTAACCTATTTTTTACTGAAAAACTTAATTTAAGTTTACGTAATTAATATTAATTGTTATTGACTTTACTTTATATTGATTATATTGTCTAATAAGTCTCTGACAGAAGGTGCACAAAAAAATGTTTTTATTTCTTTTCGCACATAAATGATATCCAATGTATAAACATATGCAAACTTACTAAATAATTGTAGAAGTTTAATTTGAATTAGATGTGAAAACTTAGAAGTTGGTATTAGCAAAGGACATTGATCTTTTCTTAATCATCCACATCGTTAATGCTAAATTTTGTAGTATCCAAGTTTTATAGGAATAATGAATGGGAATCGAAGATTTGTTTAAGATCAAATTATAAAAATATAAATTGCTATTTATTTGAATAATTAACTAACTTTTTCTTCAATTATATACCAAGTAGAATTTGTTGTGCTAGTAGTCGCAGAAGCAATGAAATCAATCAAGTAAATAAGAAAAAACGATAGAAACACATAAAGAATTTTCTCGTGGGAAACTTGAGTGTCAGGAGAAAAATCCACAGGGCGAAGAGAGCCAAAAAATATGCACTATGTCAAGAAGAAAAATTACAAGTGTTTCTCTCTCTCACACAAACCATAGGACTAATGAAGAGTACACCAATACTATGTTTAAAGGACCCCCAAAAGGTGTTTATATAGTAGTATAATCCTAGGGTAGGAAACCTACACAGAGTAGGAATTTGAAATAGTATCACATAAGGAAAGAAAACTTACACTAAGTAGGAATCTACATAGAGTAAAAGTCTTGAAGGCTTGGGTCATTATCCCAACAAATCTCTACCTTGACAAAAGACCGAAAGTAGGAACTCTCTTCACTGTAACTCCCGAAGGCGCTCAAGTATCAAGAATATTGGCTAAGTCTAGGCAATGCTTGAACTTAGCAATAGATAGTGACTTGGTCAACCATATCAGCAGGTTTCTCAGTGGTGTGAACCTTCTCAATAATAACTTTACCCACTTCAACAGTATCCTGAACGAAGTGGCGTCGAACATCAATATTTTTAGTATTAATGTGATACTTATATTTCTCATGAGGTGCACATCACTTTCACTATCACGGAAGAAAACAAGGACATCTTGTTGTAGACCAAGATCTTTCACCAAACCTTGGAGCCAAATAACTTCTTTCATTCCTTTAATAGTAGCAATATGCTCCGTTTCAGTGGTTGATAATGCCACAATGGACTGAAAAGAAGAATACCAACAGATAGTTGAACCACAAAGAGTGAAAACATAGGATGAAAGTGACCTTCTTTGATCATAGTCACCAATCGACATCAACATAGCCAACTACATCACTAAGATCAGAAAGAATTTTGTTGAAGACAAAACTGAGCTCACTAGAATCCTTCAACAAGTGAAGGATCCACTTTACACCTTCCTAGTGCTCCTTACTAGGATTATGCATGTACCTAGATACAACACTGATACAACACTGACAACATAGGCCAAATTCAATCAGTTACATTCCATAGCATATATTAAGCTATCAACAACACTGGAGTACGGAAAATGAGACATATGTTCCTTAGCTTTATTAGTAGATGGGCATTATTCAGCAGATAATTTAAAGTGTGCAGCCAATGGAGTATTAACGGGCTTACAGTGAGCTAAATTGAACTTGTCAAACATCTTCTGAATATATTTCCTTTGAGAGAGCATAAGTTTACCTGCTTGACGATCTCGAATAATCTCTATCCCAAGAATCTTCTTAGTAGCACCCAAGTCCTTTATATCAAATTCACTGCTAAGCTGGGCTTTCAACCTATCAACAAGAGCCTTCCTAGGCACCGCAATCAACATTTCATCATCATAAAGCAAAAGATAGATGAATGAACCATCAAGGAACTTTTGAAAATACACACAATTATCATAGCTACTTCTAGAGTAGCCTTGCCCAATCATAAAAGATCCAAACCTCTTATACCACTGTCCAGAGATTGTTTAAGACTATATAAAGATCTCTTCAAACGAAAAATATGGTTCTCCTTTCCTTGAACCACAAAACCCTCAGGTTGATGATGTAAATTTCTTCTTCAAGATTACCATGCAGAAATGCATTTTTCACATCCATTTGCTCAAGTTCTAGGTCATGAAGAGCAATAAGAGATAATAGTACGTGAATAGAGATATAACGAACAATGGGAGAGAATCCCTCGTTAAAATCATCTCCTTTATATTGATTAAAACCACGTGTAATTGAGCTTATAGATCCACTTGCAACTAATAGCACGCTTACCTTAAGAAGCTTTATCAAATTGCAAGTCCCGTTCTTATGAAGACTTTCAATTTCTTCCTACATAGCACCAATCTAATTCCCAACATTTGCACTAGAAATAGCCTCAGAATAATTCTTTGGCTCAAAATATGTTCCAAATTCCTGTGCAACAACTAAAGAATAAGAAAAAGGATCATAATCATAGTCCTGCAATCTCGCTGGCAATTGTTTCTGTCTCCTAGGATGATCTCGGGCCAACACATTATCAGGATGCACTGGTGGTGGATCAACTTGCACAGTGACATCAGTCTAATTTTCCTAGGACTCAGAAGTAAGTAGGGCTGTCTCCTTAAGGGAAGTAGCAGGGATGACGAACTCCACCTTCTCCCTTGTACTAGCTTGATCATCTACACAAGGAGAAGACAACATAGGATCTTGCCTAGAAGAAAATATAGCATCTTTATGAAAGGTTACATCACGACTATGATAAATCTTACAATATTTAGGGTCAGGAAAATAAAAACGATAACTTTTAACTCCTTTCCCGTAACCTAAGAAGACACATTTAATAGCACAGGGCTCTAACTTGCTCTCATTGACATGAACATAAACAGGACACCCAAAAACACGAAGATTAGAATAATCAACAGGGTTACCTGACCAAACTTCTTCTGAGATTTTTTTTGTCCAGAGAACAATGTGGAGAACAATTGATAAGATAGTATGCAATAATAGCCGCCTCAGCCCAAAACTCACATCCCAACTTAGAATGAGAAAGTATGCATCGAACTTTCTCCAATAGAGTACTGTTCATACGCTCATCAACTACATTTTGCTAAGGTTGACCAACTAAAGTGTGGTGTCTAAGGATGCCTTCCTTCTTGCATAGGTCTTCAAAAGCATCTTCATAGAACTCAAGACCATTTTCAGTTCTCAACCGCTTAATTTTCTTACCTGTTTAGTTCTCAATTAGGTTTTCCACTCCTTAAAAGTGGGAAGAACTTCATTCTTCTTCTTTAGGAAAACGACCAAATCTTATAGGAGAAATTATCGATAATGGTCAACATATACCTTCTACTGCCTCGAGAAGCAACGCGAGAGGGACCCCGTAGATCAAAATGAATATAATCCAGAGTACCTTTAGTCTTGTGAATCCCTAGAGAAGAGATACTCACTCTAATCTATTTATCGAGGACACAATGTTCACAAAACTCCATATTACCTGAACTCTGGCTCAATAGACCCCCTTGCATAAGATTTGCATACCTTTCTCACCCATATGACCTAGGTGGTAATGCCATATCTTGGTGGCATCTTGGTGAGATTTAGATGACGCAACATCAATGGTACCAATAACAGTAGAGCCCTGCAACACATAAAGAATACCATGTCTTTTCCTTTTAAAAATTACAAGATTATCTCAGGACACCTCTATGACTCCACCTTCAGAGGAGTACCTACACCTAAGAGACTCAAGTGTACCCAGTGAAATAAGGTTGCGTTTCAAATCAGGAAAGTGACGAACATTAGAGAGGGTTTTAACAACACCATCATGAGTTTTAATATTGATTGTACCTTTCCCCACCACATCACTTTGTGCATTATTACCCATAAGGACAACACCCTTAGCAGTTTCATAGGTGGCGAACCAATTCCTGTGAGGACACATATGAAAAGTACAACTGAAGTCTAAGATGCATTCATCTTTGGATCGTTGTTCTCCTTGAACAACCAAAAGAACATCACTTCCTGAATTAGAATCAACCACTGCAACCCCAGAGATAGAATTAGATTGATTACCCTTATTTTTACTTTTTTTTGAGTTTATTTTTCAATTTATAATAGTCTGAGACCTTGTGTTCGATTGTCTTGCAATATTTACATGTAATATTGGCATCTTTACCTCTAGACTTAGACCTAAAATAGATAGTTTAGAAGCAAAATTCTGTTAAGACATAAAATGGTTAATATTAATGATGAAAATTAGTAAAATAAGTCATATATGCATTCTCTTATATATTACAAAATTATGAAAATAACATTGTATGTTAATACAAATTATGTTTTCGAGTCAATTTTACTTCAAAATTAAAATATTGAAAAATTAAAAAGTTAGTAATAAGAGCATATTATAAATAGATTAAATTTGATCAATTAGCAAAACAACACTAAATATAATTAAATAAAAATTCGTTTTTTAAAAAGTAATGCCAAATAAAAGCCATTGTTTTCAATTTGATACAAAATAATTGAAGAAAGCAACAAGTTAAGTTTGTGGCTACAACTATGATAATAAAAACAATAACTATTTGAATAAAATATCTATAATAATTAAATGTGATCTATGTTTTTTCTTCAAACATATTATTATCTTATCACCTATTGTTTCATATACATAATTATACAAGTATACTTGATTTTTCTTACGAATATACAACAACAACAACCCAGTGAACGTATGCCGAGTCTAGAGAAGTCCAGTAGTATATAACCTAGTCAAAGTCTCTCTAATACGCCAAGTCTAAAGAAGTCCAATAGTATGCAATTTTACTCCTAGCTAGTAAAGAGACTATTTACAATAAATTCATTATACATTTGCATTTTAAAGAAATTTTAGTATATACCGAAGTTAGAATTATGAAATCTTACATAAGCGGTAGAAATTAGAATCTCATATTAGAAAAGACAAGAGAGGTGAAAGTTTTTATAAATTTATAAAAATACAATTAATCAATCTAACTTTTTTCGAATCTAAATAGCTTCATATGCTTGAATTAGAATTACTTATCATAGTAGTGTCACTCAATTACATTAGAATTTATGGTTATGGAGTCCGAAATCTATTAGATTTATAATGATTTTCATCTTCCTTTTACTAAAGAAAAATTAAATTTGATTTTTACCATAATATTTATATTCACAAAAGAAATTAATAATTAAATTAAATTAATGTTATTCACGATAATTCATTTTAAAGTGACTATTCCCTAAATAAATTGTCAAATAAGAATTGTTTTCATTACACGATTTCTTTGAGGAAATTACTCAGGATTATTTTATGTGCAATAACTCCTTTTATCATCTCATAATCCTGAATCGATCTTAGTTGGGATTGCAAACCCTTAGCTTATCTAATTATACTAGTATTAGGTATTACTCCCTCTTATCCAAAATAAAAGTCGTTTTAGAGGGATTTTAATTGTTCAAAATAAGTGTCGTTCGTGACTTTTTATACATGTTTATGATTTTACTTCCAAAATTACCCTTTAATTTCTCTTACATCTTAATTGCACAGATTATATTTTCAAGACACTTCAACATGCAATTGATAAGGATATATCAAACATTTCATTAACTTTCTTAATAAGTATGCATCCCTCTAAAATGACTTTTATTTTGAATAGGAGGGAGTATATATTAGGTCGGGAGGACAATGGCAAAAAGTAACGTCAACACCATAATCGCAAGTATTGAATGACTTTTAATTCGGTTTTACATTGACATTAAAATAGGAGGGAGATTCTAATTTGTAGATTAAGCTTTGACGACGGTGCCCAAAATTTAATGAAAAAAATCTTTATAAGCCTATACAAGAACTATAATTAATTTTCTAATCATTTTTAAAATTATGATTAAACTTAAATTAGAGTTATTATTAAACCAATCTAAAATTAAGGCGTTACTAAAATATCTTCTGATTTTGAAAAGTTCGATAACATCATTTCATTACCGGAGATTGCATAAATAGATTAAGTCACTACTTATTATCATACTTGATGGCGAGGAGATCTTTATCAATAACTTTGGAATATACATATTATTCCATTGGTAATGTCACGATGGATAAGATATGTAATTGATGTACAAAATCAACAACAATGACTAATGGTATCAATGCTGATTCTGTTCTCATGAAGTTGATATCTTCTCGGCATTGGGTTGAAAGTACTAGAGCCTCAGTCCAAATGTTCATCATTATCATTATCATTTACTTTTCCTTTCCCTTCCAATCATATTTGTAGGCTTAGAGGTTCAGCACAGTTTTGTTTTCTGTTCCATTTCTAACTCTTTACTCTCTATTTCACCTTAACTGCTTAGCATATTCTCTCTTTTTCTTAAGAACAACCGATGTAAAATTCTGTAATCTTCTTAAAACTAACTTTCAGGTGTATAACTTAGAATATGTTTTACTGGTAATCCATTTTTCTCCGATGTCCATCTAGCAGAAGTTCCAACATACGTGACATCATCGTACACCCACCACTACCTATCATGTCTTTTTGGCGTCAAATTCCAACATAATCCTTTGAATGTTTCTTTACCGTAATACTCGGCCGTCCTGCTAATAAAGCATAAAATGCCTCGATCTACAGTAACCTTTTACAGTGTTTCCTAGCTGTCGCCGACCTTAAATTGTTAATTTTGTTATTAACTTATAAAGCATATTATTATACTAAAAACGAGCTTTTCAGAAATCGTAGTATTGAGATTTTTTGCTCATCTAATTACGGTCAGTCGAGGCAATGCGTGTAATCCGTCACCATCACCTTCGCTATTGAACATACAACAATAACATAACATAGCAGTTGGGAAACATTAATAAACTTATACGGCTTAATGTTAAAGTTGACGCGACTGCCAATCTTCATAAACTTTTAATTCAAACCAAAATAAGTATTTGCTTTCCTAATACCGTGTTTTGAGAAGGTTTGAAATTCATTTAGAGAGAGAAGAACACAATTAATGTTGTAAGCCGGACCTTTAGTTCGAGGAGAAACAGGATCGATTTGAGCATCTGTAGTACAAACTCAAAGGAAAAAAAAAAAAAAAAACACGACTAGGGATTTCGTCTTCCATGGATGACAAATTTTCTGCTACTGTTGAATATTAGAATTGTAGGAAAAGCTTAACAATTTAAACATTTAGAGTGACTAATTAATTATTAAAACTAAAATATACATATTTTGGACTGGTAGCTTTTCTCTACTTATGTGATGTTTACGCTGGAATTTGGCTGTATTTGCTAAGATGATGGAGAAAAATATGCTTTAGTTTTTTGGTTCTTAGTAATTGACCTCCCTTAGTTGCAGATGCCTGTCTAGTTGTTTTGTGCATCACCAAATTAGTACCATATTCTTATTCTGATCTACTTACCCAAAAGAAGAAAAAAAAGAAAAAAGAAAAAAGAAAAGGAGTTTTTGTTTGGATCTTCTTGGCAAGTATACGAGTGTGATTTATCTTATAGATCCTATAACACCAGAACAATCGACAGGACACCTTCCCTTAATTTACGCGGAAATTTATGTCACAATCTGGCACTACATCGGACACATGACAACCGCTGCATACCTGGAGTAAGGACACTCACGGTATCCTTAATCTGATTATGCAAGGCTAACTAAATATCCTTGAAAAACATTTGGACAACACAACGACTGTATTATGAAAATCTCAAAACTCAATCAAAACACCTACAAATCAGTTTTAAACGCACTTCTGTATTTACATTAAAACTCTCCCACAACTTTTCGACTTTTAAGTCAACTCAAGAGCAATCTCAACAACAGTACAAAAAGTTCATACATAAGATTATTTACAAACTACAAGAAAGTCAAGAGTTAATTTACAAAATCATAAAGCATGTCAACATAACCAAATTAATAAAAACAGTTCATGAGCTACTATACAACAAAAATACAAAACAGAGACTACTCACGTGCGGTAATGCCCCGAAAATGTCAAAAGACCATACAATTTACTCAGAGCTTTAAGCTTACCAAATTAACCTGCATGGTTGGACAGCGGAAGGGGTGAGTACACTATGTACTCAGTGAGCAGGAAAAACATATATCGCAAACGGAACCCGATAAATACCAAGATGGTCTAGATAACCTAAGGACTGGTTTTTTCATGCATCTAGCATGCAAATAACCACCTATGAAGTGAATATACATGACACAAAAATATATAGGCCTAGCCTATGACTCAACATATACTGGTTAGGAACCACATAAGCCTAACCTATTAATTACTCATCCAGTGAACATAGGTTCCAGTTCTAGTATATAAAGCAGAAAAGCATCATATGTATAAATGAAATCTCGTCAGGAAATCAAATATTAGAATAGGCCAAAACAATCGTGTGTGTCGCTACTAATCGACCAAACTAGTGTGCACACCTACCAGTTCTCGGTGTTGGCTCAACTTTCATTCGTGGTGTGTCTGGACTATGGTAGACAAGAGCGTCATGACCCTAGGTGATGATTTTGTTAGTGATCAGATCTCTAGGTATGCAATTACCCATAAATCCTATAGAAAGGTGTTAATATGGGGACTTGATTTTTATGTACCATCGTCAAGGGTACGGGGATCGCCTAATCTGTTGTGCCTAGCACACGAATGGCCAATCATTACCTAACCAATCACAAAAGTCATATACAAATATTAAGTACTAAATGAAGTAAGGCATCACGCCTTTATTTATCGGTCCAACATATAAAATGGAACCTTGCCATGGCTCTAAGCCAAAAGAGAACACATACACGTAGCATACATGACTCGATTATGCATATGTAAATTTCAAAACATTATTTCATGTAATAAAAGTCATCTTTTGCACTCCAAGTGCAAAGTGTTACTCAAAATAATGTCGTTTCTTAAATACATAAGTATATTAGCATCCATTTGAGATTCAATTCTACTATACATTACCTTGGTTCAAAATTCACATATAAGTCATCATGCATGTCTTGGGATGTCCTAATTCCATTTGAAAGATATGGTTTTCCCAACTCACCTCAAAAGAAGGTGTACACTCCCTTGACTTCAACAATCCTCGATACGAGCTCCTTGATTCACAGCTCTCGAGCTTTTATACATAAAAATATACAATGTATTTACTACTCAAACATGTATCTTATATTTATACACCATCACATAAGTGTATAAAACACAATATCACTATCTTTAAGCTAAAGGATTCGACCATTAAGCTTCTCACATGGTTACTTCCCTTATTATTCACATAAACTTTCTTTTGCATTTTCCAAGGCATTTAATGCCTTTAATCCAATGCTTATACATTTCAAAGCATAATTAAGCACATTTTTATCCAAGCACATTAGGCCACTACTCATCAATCTAAGCAAAAATTCCAGTTTACTCTAAGCAAATATGAAAGCGGCTTTTCAATGCATATCATTACAAATTCTTAAATCCTAAGCCAAGTTCACTTGGGCATTTTATCAAACACCTAATGTGCATGACTTTTAAGTTATATTTTTAAGACTTTATTATAGTAATTCATGCTCCTATCTTGTTATATAACAAACACTTCTAAACAACAACACATTTCGCCACTCCATTCAATCCAATTCCCTTCATTTAAGCCATATTAATAATAATTATATAACTTATTACATTAGTCCATTTCTTCCTCCATCATTTCGACCAAGCCTTATCCAATATACATCTTCTTCATTTTTTATCATCAATTCACATTATATATATACAATTAACACCATAGAATTCATTTAAACCATCAATTGCAAAAGATATTCAAAATTTCACAAACTTTTACCAAAAAGAGAACATTTTGGTTTTGGCTTAAGGAGACTTCTCCATGACTCATTTCATTCATCTAAACTATGTTTCATGCATATTCAAGCATTGAAAACAACATATCTTAACACCAAACTCAAAATCATAATGTAGAGAGAGATGAGACAAAATTTACCTAAACTTTCCTTTAGTGATATCTTAAAATCCTTTGAAAATTTCTCAAATCTAATGATAGATTTGAGTTCCTTGCTCCCAAATTAACTTAGAACACCTTAATTTGAGTTAGAGAATAAAAAAGAATGGTAGAATTTTAGTGATGGCCGAATTGGTTCTTCTCCTCCTCTCTTCTCCTTTCTTCTCCTTTCTTTCAATTAGAACAAAGTGTTTCTAATCTTTAATAGTGGGGTGCATGGCCATACAAGGAAGAAGAGTCTAGAATATTGACTCTTCTTTGACCAAACATGGTAAAATTACCTTTTTTCTCTTAGCTTATGTGAAATTACCATTATACCCTCCAAACTTTTCCTAAATTCGCAATTAAGCCCAAAATTTGGGAGTGACCAAAACTTTTATTTTTATTTTGGTCCCTGGACTTTTGAAAATAATAATTAAGCCCCTTAAATTTATAAAATTTCATATTGGTCCTCCAAGAATTGAAAAATTATATTTAAATCTCTTAACTTTTAATAATTTGCAAATAAGCCCTTATGTATATCAACTTTTCCAATTAAGCTTTCTAAGTGTCCAATAAGTTTATAAATCATGTATAATCACCTCTAAGACATTAGAACACAATTAACTCAGCCACCATGGCCATATCAATCCAATGGATTCGATTTTACACACTTAGAAGCTTATATGTCAGAAATCTTCAAAATTTCGCATACCGATAAACTTTAAATTGACGTAAGGGCATATAATATTATATATCACTGGCATATATATCAAAAGGATTCAAATATATTTTTGAACTCATATACAACCATATATA
>JAOSBL010000008.1:32347639-32362380 GCA_027568915.1 Erythroxylum roraimae
CCTTACTAATTTCACTTGCGCTTTATGACATATAGGCTAGCTTAGGTCCATTTCATTAGGTTCCGATTAAGAGAGACTACCCGAGGTTGCATCCTATACTGCAATCCTTGGTATAAATTATTTTTGACCGATTTTTAAGGATTGATTTTAAGATCAAACGACGAGCTGCGATCACTCATCCATCAAAATGTGAGATCCCAATTGGTTGAAGAGGGAAACGAAGTACGCCTTATAAGGGTATAGATATCTCTCTCCCTAAGATGTCTTTTTAGGTATAGGAAGAGCAAAACCATGAGGGTCTTGGACTGAGGGGCAACCCAAAGTAGACAATATCTATGGGCGAGTGGTCTGAGCTGTTTACAATTGTGCCAGCGTGGGACATTGGGCCCTAAGGAGGTAGATATTGTGAGATCCCACATCGATTGGAGATGGAAACGAAGTATGCATTATAAGGGTATGGATATCTCTCCCCTAAGACGCGTTTTCCCAAGAGGGGGAAGAGTAAAACAGTGAGGGTCTTGACCCAAGGGGCAACCCAAAGCGGATAATATCTGTGAGCGGGTGGTCTGGGTTGTTATATAAAAAGCTTGGATTAACTGGATCAGGGAAGGTGATAGAGCTTCTAAATTCTTTTTCAATTCCCTAGCTAATAGAAGGAATGTCAATAAAATATGCTCAATAATCAATACAGAGGGAAGAAGTCTTAATGATCAATTAAGCATCATGGAGGACGCTATTAAATTCTATAGAGGTCTTTTGGGTTCGGATATGGATTCTGATTCCTTTCTGGACCCCATTAAGAATTTTATTGTTAACAAAGTCACATTTGAAGCTGCTAGGAAATTGGTGGAAGACATTACAGATGATGAGATTAATGCTATGGTATTTGTTATAAATGGGATGAAAGCTCCCAGATCGAATAGGCTCAATGGTTTTTTCTTCCAAAAGACATGGTCCTTTATAGGACCCATAGTTAAGGAGGCTATTCATGAATTTTTTGCTAATGGAGTGCTCCTAAAGGAGTTTAACAAAACTTTTCTCTGTTTAATCCCCAAAACTCCTAGCCCCTCTACTTTTGGTGACTTCAGACCGATTGCATGCACCAATTTTCTCTACAAAATCATTGCTAAGATCCTTACTAACAGACTGAAAGGAGTATTCAACCTCATTATCAGTGAGAATCATAATGCTTTTATAAAAAATAGAGATATTGGGGACAATATTCTTATTGTAGAGGAACTTCTTAAAGGATACACCAGAAGGAACTCATTCCCTAATTGTGCTATCAAAATAGATTTCAACAAAGCTTTCGATTGCATCAGTTAGCCCTTCCTATTCAGAGTTCTTAAGGAATTCAATTTTCCAAATCCTTTTATTAATTGGATTAAGGCTTGTGTTACAACTACAACCTACAGTGTGCTTATTAATGGCTTGCCTTCTAGAATTTTCAAAGGAAAGAGAGGAATCAGATAAGGGGATCCCTTGTCCCCATACTTATTTATCTTATGTATGAAAGTGCTCTTGCTAATGATCAAGGCCAAAGTCTCTCACAATCTTAAATTCAAATTTCACTCTAAGTGCAGGAAACTATCACTCACTCATCTCTGTTTTGCAGATGACCTTATTCTCTTCTCCAAAGCTCATCCAGATTTGGTGAAACTACTAATGGACACTCTCAAAGAATTCTCCAGGATGTCAGGAGAGGAATCAGATAAGGGGATCCCTTGTCCCCATACTTATTTATCTTATGTATGAAAGTGCTCTTGCTAATGATCAAGGCCAAAGTCTCTCACAATCTTAAATTCAAATTTCACTCTAAGTGCAGGAAACTATCACTCACTCATCTCTGTTTTGCAGATGACCTTATTCTCTTCTCCAAAGCTCATCTAGATTTGGTGAAACTACTAATGGACACTCTCAAAGAATTCTCCAGGATGTCAGGTCTTAAAGTGAATTTCCACTCTCTACTTCAGCAGACTCTCTCTAAGGCACTATTTCCTCTCTGACTGGTATGGATAGGAAAAATCTTCCTTTATAGTACCTAGGTCTTCCTATTTCCACCAAAAGAATATCCTTTAATGATTGTCTTCCTCTTATTGAAAAAATTCAAAGGTGACTGGGCAAATGGACAAACAAATTTTTGTCTTATGGTGGTAAGGTTTAACTTATTAAATATGTTCTATGTTCCCTTCATCTTTACTGGACTACTCACTTTCCCTTGTTAAAAAAGGTAGTCAAAACTGTGGAGAAGACGATGATAGATTTTTATGTGGGAAAGCAAATGGAGGTTCTGGGGTTCCTAAAGTTAAACGGGCTGATCTGTGTAATCCAAAGGTGAAGGGTGGGCTAGGGATCATCTCTATAATAGTTGCAAACAATATCTTTTTGATCAAAAGGCTTTGGGGAATGATCCAGGATAAGTATTCATTATGGATGAAATGGCTTCATAGCTACTTTTTGAAAGGGAACAACATATGGTCCCTTCCTATAAGACCATCTCATTAGTAGTTCCTTAATCAAATCTTAAGAAAAAGGGAAGAAGTAGCAAATAATGTCTTCTGTAAAAGTGGAAGTGGCCAAACTGCTTTCCTGTATCACTATAATTGGACGGGCTATGGTCCCCTTTCCTCTAACCCCATTATTGTTTTTGCTTTTTCAAATCGTGACCACAAAGCTAAGGTAGCTAGTCTTATAAATCATAATGAATGGATACAATTTCCTGATTCAATCAGTCATCTAAGACCTCCAAACCCTCCTGATCTTAACTTACAGGATTGTTTTCTATGGAAAGAATCTTCTATTGAATCTTTTTCTCGCAATTCCTACAGGAAATGACTCTATCACTCTGATCAAGATGATCCTTGGCCTAAAGTTATCTGGTGTAATATTCTCAGGCCAAGTTCTGCTTTCCTACTATGGTTGGTGGTAAGGAACAGGGTGGTAACAACGGACACACTCCAATTTATCCAGAATTTGGACCAAAATTGTTGTCTGCGTAGAAGAGGTTTTGAAACTAGGGACCACCTATTTTTTTTATGCCCTTTTTCTAGTTTCATTTGGAACAGGATCAGAAATTGCCTTTCTTGGCATAGGACATCAAATTCACTCATTGAGGTTGGTAAGATTCTAACAGAAGCGTAAGCTTCCTCTCCACTCTAGAAGAGGAAGGTTCTATCTCTTGTCATATTTATCCAAGAGATATGAAAAGAAAGAAATCAACCAAAGTTCTAGAACAAGGAACATTCAGCTGATTTAGTGCTACAAACTATCATGCAGAAAGAGAGAGAACAATATACTTGCTGAGAAATGGAACAAAACTATTAGACAAGGACTGAAAGTCAGATCTTACCTGAGGAAGTCAGATGTTGCAAGTCGTAAGGAGAGCGAATAGTGTACCCACGATTCAAGATCTCCACCTTTACTAAAGTATAGGCAATATAACCATCTTTGCATGAAGTTTCGACACGATAACAATGAAGATCCTTACAAGACGGTCACGATTTGTATCGCGGATTGATAGAAGCACCAACCCTAATTTGAAACATTTCGGGAAGCTCAGATGATCGGGGTGGATTTGATTACTAAATTTGGAATGAGTCAATAGCGTATGTAGTTTTTGTGCGACGCTTAGTCAATATATCTAAACAGGGTCATATTGTCACTTGCTTTAATGTAGTATCTCTACTGTGCTTACTGGAGAGGTTTTCTACCGGTAGTTCTGTACTCTACTCTACTCTACTTTAATCATTAATTTATTTGTAATTTCTAAAAAATAAAAAGATTAACATTTATTAAGTCAATCAAATCAGGAAGTGCGTCTAGGTCCGACTAAGAGTTCCCAAGTTAAAAGAAACTTATCTTTATTCAACTTAACTTCTTATCTGCAGAGGAACAAAATGCCGAATTATAGCCTAGTGCATGATGAAATCATATGTGCTTCAACCATTTGGGGAGATGTGTTATTTTATTTGCCTTTGTTGCCAGAGAAAGATGATCGCTTTCCGAGTTGCCAAACGTTGTTAATCATAGTGTTTGCCCCAAATACTATTGAGGCACGTGTCAACTACATGGATATTGGTCACAATTCGATTTGCAAGTCTCATCAATGCTCTAACCAATTCATTATGGGAAAGTGAATATCTCTTAATAGATTTAGTTAGAGATGATTACAATTAAGAATAATTGAATCCTTGGTGGATAATATTTTACTTTAATTCAAAATTAACATATTTGATTTAAATTGGCTGACTTTTAATTCATTTATAAAATTTTTTAATTTTAGGTTAAACTCAGTCTCAAATCTTACAATTAATCTGACTTGAAGTCTGAACCTTAATTATATTTTTAAAAAATGTTGTTTTATTTTAAAATAAAATTATACTTTTTTATAATAAAGCACCCTTATGACAAGGAGTCCAAAGCTTAATTAGGCAAAGTTAAGCCAAAAGTCAAATATTTAGGGATTTGTCGTTAAGATGATGACTCAAATGCTGGGTTATTTTCCTATTTGTCTTTTCGTATGAGAATTGGGAAGTGGGAAGTAAAGGATTAGTTCCCAATTTCAAAATTGAAAGTGAAAAGATAAGAAGAAAGAAAATGATTTTATAAATAGTGCATCTGGATTGAATTTCAGAACATTCCATTTTTAATCCCCCAATGTTTAAATCTTCTGATAAATTTAACCTATCATTTCGGAGAGAATAAATTAAACTTTAATAATTGAAAGACATTAAAATTTACCCTAAATTAATTGGAAAATTGATGGCAGTGTGACACTGTCAATTTTTTGCTAGACCATTAGCAGTTATTTATAATATTTTATTATATAGGTAAGTCCTACATTGTCACGTCAGATTCAAATGACAAAGTAGAACTCACGTTCTATAATTAAAAATTATATTAATATTTTTAGATAAGGGATCCGCTATAATCAATTAATCTTAAGGGATATTTATTTCTACTTTTTCCTTTTTTTTTGTTGGGGTTTTCATTAAAAAAAACAAGTCCTTAAAACGTATTTGGTTGAATATGATTATCACTTCTTTTTAAAAAAATAAAACCATAATAACTTTACATAAGCTTAAAAAAGATATTTTCCTGATTTTTGGCAACAGATTTTCATATGTTTTAGTTTTTAGTTTTTACTTCCTTTTTTTATAAACTTCCTTTATTGTAGAAACCTTATCCCTTCTCTCTTATCCGTGTAGAAAGGGAAAGCTTAAGCTTTTAGCTAGATGAGTTTTCGAAACTAATTTGATATTTTTCTAATTATATTGTTTTATTTTTCTGATTTTCATGATTTCTTATTTTTCACCGGCGTTTGATTTTTCTGTGTTTCTAGTTTTTCTAGATTTTATTTCTGCATTTCTACGTTACTGGTTTTCCTATTTATTATTTATCTGCATTTTTATACTTTCAATTGTTTGTTATTCTGTGTTTTTGGTTTATTTTGGCTTTTAGATTTCTGTATTTCACGTTCTAGTTTCTTCGTTTTTATTTTTCTATTTCTACGTTTCTAAGTTACTAGTTTTCTTATTTATCATTTATTAATACCATACATTACACCATGTTCTTATTTTTAGTTTTATTACAAATTTTAACAAAACATAATTTTGTTTTTAATTTTTTTGGTTACAAATCTCAACCAAATTTTTTTTAAATTAAAAAACAAAAACAAAAATAGAAACAAAAACTAAAAACCATTAAAAAAATAGAATTGGAACTAAACACCCCTAAATAATTAATTTAACATGACCAAATTACCTATTAACCTAGCTAATAACTAAACTAATTAATTACCTAACAAAACAAATTCCCAGTCTTCACGTCTGGAATATGTAACTCATTTGCCGTTTGGAATCATTCATATTCTAACTGAACCAGTCTTTTGCTCCTCCTTTTATCTCTGCAAGCTTCATTAAAGGGACATGCTCTTGTTTTTGTTAGTAACATACAAATCTCAATAAACACAATGAAGAAATATCACTGACTGCCCTATTATTCACTCTCATTCGCATGGTTGTTCTGGGAAGTTGAGAATATATACTCCTGTAGGCTCCAAAACTTGGATGCTTGATCCCTCAGAAGTGGAGCTGGTTGGGAAGAGAAACTTCAAATTGGGGACCAGGGACATGTGAAGGCGTCAGTTCCAACACCATCCCACCAGTGGGGAGATGTGAATCATTCTAGCATTGGAGTGGTACATCGAATTGAGGATGGGGAATTATGGGCTGCATTTTGCTTTATGTAGAGGTTGTGGTTCTGTAAGACTTGGGAAATGGAACAGGTTAGGCCATTCAAGGTTGGCGACAAGGTGAAAATTAGAGATGGGTTGGTAACACCTCGGTGGGGGTGGGCAATGGAGACACATACAAGCAAGGGCTATGTAGTGGGGGTAGATGCAAATGGAAAATTGAGGATTAAATTTCAGTGAAGAGAAGGAAGGCCTTGGATAGGAGATCCAGCAGATATTGTTCTCGATGATAGTTGATCCCTGAATATAGCTGCTTCAAGCACCACTTTTCCGTTCTGCTACTTTCAGTTGATCCCTTTCGCTTTGAAGAATTTCACACTTGGTAAGGAGAGTGAGATTAACCCAACATGGATAGTTGCAGAGAAACCCCAACACATAGTGACCTCTTTGCACTTAGGTAATTTGGTTAAGTTAAATTAATTAGTTAGAGATAATTAATTATAGTGAGTTGTACATTTAAAAATATTAATAAAATTTTTAATTTAAGAATGCGAGTGGACCCGCCTATATAATAAAATATTATAAATAATTGTCAGGTCAATGTAGTAAATTGATGGTGTCACATTGCCGTCAATTTTTGGTTAATTAACATTTCTGAGTCTCCAACCAGCTCGTACTTTTGAGGGTCCAACCAAACGACAATTTAGAGAAATATTAAGACTATGTTTGATTGGACGTAAAGTTTTCAATAGAATAGAATAAAATAAAATGATTTATAATAGAATGAAATATAAATGGATATAATATTAGAAAATTGTTGTTTGGGATAAATGAAAGAGTTCATAATATAACATGGTAAATTGTTGTTTGGAAGAAGGGTTTATAATGTAATATAGATAAAATTTGTTTATTATTTTACATTCCATCTTAAATCCCTCAAATCGGAGATTTCTCATTTTTACTGCTTAGGATAAAATGAGATGTAATATGAAACTCTTCTCTTTCATCCCATTCCATTATAAACCCTCCTCTCAAACGATAGAATAATATTATATTTCATTTCATTCCATTAATAAACCTCCAACCAAACATAGCCTAGATCATCCAAAAGTTGAGAATATATACTCCTGAAGGCCCAAAATGTAAATGTTGAGGTTAAAATGATCCTTTTGCGTATTTTTCTAACATGGTTAGACTTTTGGGCTTGACCTAGCTTAAATAGATTTTGGATCATTTAATGTTTCTCTAAAAGTGTTGAACTTTTAGGCCTACTCATATCCAATTAGGCTTGACTTGACCCAATTAGGTCTAATTAAAGCTTAATTGGCCCTAAGCTTAGTCCAAGCTACTTAGGCATTATTAGGCTTTAGGTTATCCAAAGTTGGATTGAGCCTGAGCTTGGGTCAAACTGACGAAATCCATTTGAACATCAGGTCATGCTTTGGCTTTAAAAAAATTTAAAACTTATGGGCCTAAGCCCAACTTGGCATGTTGCCATTTCCATTCCCTCCGATTGGTAAAAAAGGGAACAAGGACAAGGGAAGTCAGGCAACATAAGTGGTCGAGGCTAACCAAGCTAGAATGTAGCACGATGTTAGGTCATTATGGCCTATGTCAACCAATCAATGTGAGTGATCACCACCGATGGAGCTAATTAAAGCACCATACTAAGTTTGCCAATAAAACAGTTTCAAACAATATTATGAATATCGTACCAAATTTATTACCAGATTTATTTCTAGTACAATATAATACTAGTATCGATCAATACTAAATATCGTTTTAGATAATATTTTTAGAATTATAAAATAGTATCTAAATTTTATAAATTTACAAAATAGTCTCTTTATATATTATGCTATATGATTTTTAATTTTAATTCAATCATGTCTTAAAAATCATAATAATATAAATTTGATATAGAAACTATCTCTTTATTTCTATTAATATTAATTTTCACATGTTTCTTATATAAACAATAACTACAATTAGTATAAGGAAAAGATGGTTTAATTCTCATAAATATATAAAACTAATAATAATACAAAGTACTTAAAATCTTATAATTTACCTCATATAATAAAGAAAAAATTACATCAAAACATCACATATTAAAAATAATATAGGTCTATAATTATTATAATAAGAGCTCATTCCAAAGAACACAGCAAAGTAGAAGTAAAACTTGAAACAAAAAACATTTACAGTTAAAAGTTTTATATTTATCTCACATATATAGAATTTAACATATACATCGAATATAAGTGAAATTAAAAGAAAAGAGAAAAATGAAAAACGTGAAACTTTATTCAATGATATATCCACTCAAATCACATTGATCCCAATTTTTTTTAGTACAAAATTTTTCATTGTTGAGAGGAGTCTCATTATCACCATTAGTTAAATTCATTATACTAAATAACAAGTCAATACTTTCTCATCTAAGATTATCTTCCAAGTCACTCTCATTCATGTAACTTGATTCCTCAAAAATCCAATCCACTAAAAGATCGATATAGTTAAAACAAATTGAATCTATATAACTATTTGTTCTATTAAGGGTCCTAATAAACAAATAAAATTAATGTACTAAGAAAGCACAATAAATTGTATTCAACTTAAAATTGATAATAACATATCTTTCTCAAAAGTTATGTCAAACAAAGATCAAAATCGTTCAATCTTTTATGGTCCAATCAATTTCTTTTTTAGAATGTATGAATTCAAATGTACTCTAATTCATTTCATAGCCAATTCCTTTCACATATTAACTAACAATTTGGATTGTAAACCTTTATAATTCTATAACACTATTTCTAAATCAAACTTACTAAGAAATTGTAAAAAAAAACAAAAGTAATCTTGTAAACAAAATAAAGTGATAATTAATTTTAAATAATTAACAAAAGAGAAGAAATATATACTTAGATTAAGTTTGTCTCTTTGACAAATTACAACGGCCATCACAAAATCACCATATGCATCCTTTTATACCTCTATTTTTAAATTAAAGAGATCTTGCATCAACTCATATTAAATAATTATTGTAATAGAGAATAACATTCCTCTATTAACTTCATCTTTCTTTATAAAACCTAGTCTAAAATAGATATTGATATTAAAAAATGCCCCAGCATTAAATAACGAAGAATAAATTTGTTTTTCTATCTTTCATTGATGACTGCAAGATAAGGTGTACATAAAAAAAATTTATCTTTCATATTGACTTTGATTGCTTCCTTTCCCTTCTCCATAGTAACATAAATTTAACTCATTATTTCCTTCTTATCACTATTAGCTAGATGAAGTACTCACACCAAATGCTCACAAACTCGAATACAAAATTGACACTATGACCAAAATTCTTGATTTTCAAGTATAATTAAAAAAACCTTCATTCCAATATTAGACATGTCTTCCGCACATCGGTTACAACAATCTTTTCTTATTAGGTAGGAACACCACCTTCAACATTGCTAATATCATGCTAACCACTACAAAAGAACTTTCACTACCAATTTCATGGTTTAATATTTGCTTTGTCCCTTTATTATTTTCATTCTCTTCAAGGAAAATTTTTATCTATCATTTCACATCATAGCTAACATTCTTACAAGGCTTTACATCACCTTTAGTCCTAGCTAAATATTTCTCTAATGTGATGATTTCCTCATCTTTCATATTACAGTACAAACAAATAGTATAGTCCTAGCTAAATATTTTTCTAATGTGATGATTTCCTCATCTTTCAAATGTTTATTACAGTACAAACAAATAGTATGGTTCTTTATACTAGGAACCAATCTAGCATGAGCTCAAGCTAGATCAACAAATCTTTTAAAGTGGTTGAATTATTAAGACTACTTAAACTTTTCTCTATTTTCTGTAATAAATAAATAAAGACATATATAAAAATTAATAATTTTGTATAAAATGAAATTTTTTTGTGTAAAATGAAATTTTTACATATGAAAGTAAATTTGCTCAAAACATATGAAACATAGTTAATAGATCCAAATCTCTTAATTAACACGTTTATTAATATATAACGAGCATATTATATATGATAAATGAAGCAACATTATCTTATTTTGGAATCTTGTGATAGATGTTAAGCAATATACTTATATCTAATTCTTTTGTAAAAAATTAAATGTACCCACAATCAAATGAATTTCTAGCCTTGATAAAACAGTACTTTGATTAGTTATGATGAAAGTTGACAATCTTAACTTATATTTTATAAACCATAAGGAGCCAAAATAGTTGTACATTGTATGTACAAGATTGGAACCTCCAAGTTGACATCAAACTCATCCCATCTCCCACTTAGGGTCATCATAATTCATAATGTTGCATTACATGCCTAAAAGCATCTTCTTGTAAAGGTTTACAAAGTTTTCTAAATTTGTAGTTAATAAAGGGAATAAATACACCAAACAACCTTTTTTTTAAGAAAAATGTTTCTAGCTTTAGTTGTTTTTCATTAAAAAAAAAGGATTGGCGTCGTTGTTGGGGAAAGTTACCAGAACCACAACAACAATAATAGCAAGAGAAATAAAGTGCAAGAAACTAAATCGACGCACACACAATTTTCATGAAAGCCCCTCTCAACTAGGGAAAAACTACGGTTCGAATTTCCACGAACTAAAATCGATCCACTATAATAATCAAGAGTACAATCGGCAACGAACAACAATAATCTCAATGATAAGTACAACTAGTACTAGGTTCTAGTACGAATTGAAAACCCTAATCAATTTAGTACTCTCTACAACCAAGAGATACCAACTCTGAATACCTGTCGATAATGATCCACTTCCTCTTGATTATCTCATCAAACAGTTGTCTTCTTACAGGCCAAAACAATGAAATAGAACTCTCTTTTTCTCCTCCTTCGTTTTGGTTTTTAGGACAATACAATTCACGAGCAAAAAATGTAAACCCTATTTTATCTTATCATAAATTGACTTTTCCAATAAGCCACCAAAACCTACCACCTATGGGCCAATCAAAGAACTCTTTACTTTGTGGGCCACCGCTTGTAAGTAAAATAAAGTCCACATTTACAAAACTCACATAGCTAGTATTTGGGATTTGAGAAGATACCCAACCTATTCCTCTCTCGACCCAAATTACCAAACACCTCCACCTCATTCGAGATACAATGACCTTCCATATAGCAAATGTTGTTGTCAGCCTTCCTCCCTTGCATCATTTAGTAAGCACTAAGGTACACTTTGCACCACCTCTCACTACTAATATATCTATGCCTGTACGTTGTCAATTCACCTAAGGAAATAAGGTTAGCACGAGCACTTGACACATATCTCACATTGTAGATGGTTCGGGTCATACCATCATTGAGCTTCATCCTCACGGTCCTCATGCCTTGGACCTTTAATTTTCGATCACCCACTATATTGATGTGGCCATACTCCCCATCTTGGCATAAAGTATCAAACAAGGCTTAGTCTTGACAAACATGAATCGGTGTGACTTAATCCAACACCTAGCTCTCTTGGCCCTCCTTCACCTCACCATCACTTATGACCACATTAGTGGAATCACCACAATCATCTACTTTAGTCTTGCCCTTCTTCTTTTGCATCAAATGGAGACTCTTTTTAATAGCCCGTTTTCCATATTGAGGGATTAGAACCTTAGACTATTGCATAAAAGTCATGTCATTAAGAATTCATGAAATGCATTTCATTCACAAGCATATCATTAGCATACACATATGAATTATGAATTAGTACACATTGCAAAGATAGTATATGCACTCAATTGAGCTATTTTGGGGTATGAAAAGTTTAAAATGATCATGATGTGAATTGTATAATGTTTATGTCTTGAATTTTGGTTTGATTGGTTACAAGTAGTAAACTTGGAATTTATTGTTACAATTGGAAACTTGATGAATTAAATGTACATTTGGTCTAGGAAAAATACCAAGTGGTAAGATAAATTGATACATGAAAATTAGGATGATTAAGCCAATAATTGAGTGACATTTGGCATAAGTTATTAATTGAAAAATGGCAGCAATGGTTGTGTGACAAATGGAATAAGTAACTAAGTGACATATGGCATCATATATACATGATAATGGAGAACATGCCTATGGACGCATGTCAAATTAATTTGGTGACACCTATCACCTAAGGTGTTAAGCTCCTGCAGGAGTAATCCTAACTATGTTCATTCTTCATCTTTCTTCTTCTCACACACCACTGAAATCCTCTCAACCTTTACATCCCTTTGTTTTGCTATGTTTGTGTCCAATGCCTACATCAATAATCCAAACTTTTACCCTTCATAAGATAGTTAAAGAATCAGATTATTGTTGTCTCTTATCCTAGCCGAAAATCATCCTATTGCTACCTTGAACATGTGATGAATCTTGCATGCATATAAGGCAAAGTTGACCTGATGAATTGAGCTAGAATTGGAGCTAAATAAGTAAGTAAAAGATTTTTCTTTGTGACATGTTATAGTAGAAAGTATATGTTGTTTGAATTTGGGATAGATTGCATGTTATATTGATGATGAGGTTGTGCAGAAATTTGATGGAAGAACTTAGATATGTTATGTTGTGTTCTTGATATATGAATTGTATGCTATAGGTTTTTTTTATGAATGAATTAAATTGAAATTTGAAGTACAAGGAAGGTGAATTGATGTTAAAGAAAGGTGCCAATATAGTGATCTTGAAATAGGAAAGAACTAGGACTAGATGTATGATCAAATGAATGACAGATTCTGTTTTGGTTTTAATGCATGGAAGATCATGATTTGTGAGTTGCCTAATGAATGATTTTTGAATTGGATTTGGACATGAATTTGATAAGGGATTGAAGCCTGAATAAGATGGAATTGAAGTGAAATTGATGGACTTTGGTGAAGGTAAGTTGGAAGGAGCATGAAGGAGTTAAAATTGGAAACCAATTGAAGGCCATGGGTGAGTGAAACTTCGATTCACTCATCCCACGATCATGGGAACTATAAAGCTCCTTCCCACAGTCGTGGGAATTGCTTTGGAGGGAGAAAATATTGGTTTTGTGTAAGTTTTGAGCTATATAAGGTTAAGGAACTTTACAGTGGTGTAATTGGACTTAATTAACGTGTAAAATGAACCTAGAAAGTTGCTTGATTAATTGATTAAGTGTTTGATAATTTTAAGTTGTTAATTGAGGTTATAAATTCAGAAATGGATTGTTTGATACCAATGTATATGAATTTGGGAAGTATAAGTTGTTAATGGTAAAAAGACATTCTTATGAATGCAAATGTGATTCAAAGGATATAAGTAATGAATTAGGTATGAATGTATGAGAATTTGGGAATTGTGTGAATGTATAATGTTAGAAAAGGAGTGATGAATGTTTGAATGATGAATTGAGAGTACTTAGGTTTACTTAAGGGATAACCTTACTACAAACAAGTTATACACAAGTTATGATGAATGAATGGGCATGAATTGTGAAGAAGGTTGCATACTCGGGATAGTCAATTGAGCATGCATTGAACATAACACATATATATGTATATGATTGAGTACTCAGTTGATTGATCAAATTGGTTATGTGTAAATATATGAGTATTGCATGATATAGAAGCACAAATTGACTGACATCATCTAGGCATTGCCGGTTAGTCTAGGCAATAGCTATCTAGAGCTTACTGTGAGTTGACCTAGATGATCCTCACTGCAATTGAATTGTTTTTGTTTAAATTTCAGTTATTTAATTGCTACTGATATAGTTGTGATATTCTGGACATTGTTGGTCCGAGGAGTTTGATATTCAGGAATGTATCGGAAGTGCTTACTGATTGTATGTGAATGGGGAAAAGTGTACTCAATTAAATGTTGAATGCATGACTTAGATCTGATGATTGTGATAACTAACTATGTACATTGAAAGAAAGTGATTGATAGCATATTATGTGGAATGTTGCACTCCATCACATAAATATGCATGATCAGATAAAGAAGTTGCGACCGGAGTGACCAACGTGAAAAGAGCTTAAAGCTCAGACTATGCACAAAAAGCCATAGGCTCAACGATTAATGAGCCCGGTATCCACAATGGGTACGAGACAATATTTGAAATGAGGTCGGTATCCACAACAGATATGGGATAGTTAAATAGGCGCTTAGTCACAACAAAATAAAAATGGAAGTGAGACTCATGTGCATTTGAATCTATATCTTTACATGTGTTCATGAGATTGATTGCAAATAATTGTTAAATTTTGTTGATATAATTGTTAGTAGTGTGCCCTAGGCCAATGGATATATGTGATTCATGTATTAACATTATAACTTGTTAATAATATATTACAAGGTATTCCTTTTATATATGCATGTATGTCGTTTATGTAATGTGATTTATGTTCCATGAATGGTATTAGGCTTATGTCATCAAGTATGTGACTTGATAGTAAAACCATAAGCATTATAACATTATTCTAAACTGTCCCTGGTCGATCGTTATTGGTGGAACAATAATGAATTAAGGCTAGTATGTGTTATGATTGATGA
>JAOSBL010000008.1:32376989-32395742 GCA_027568915.1 Erythroxylum roraimae
AATAAAGGTGTAAATTTGATTCTATAGCATAAAAATAAAGATGTAAATTTAAGCAAATTCATAATATATGCATGATGATTAAGCCAATAGCCCCACTTCGGCTCTCTTCACTGCCGCAAGCTTCTCTCTACTGCCACTCTTTGTTCTCCCCTCATTATTCACTGATTTGACAAATTAATATGTTGGACCACCCTACTATTAACTCTTCTTTCCTCCCCGCAAGCTCTCTTCTTTTCCTCTTTAACGCAACTCTTTGTTCTCCCCTCACTATTCGCTGATTTGACAAATTAATATGTTGAACCACCCTACTATTCACTTTTCTTTCCTCTCCGCAAGCTCTCTTCTTTCTTGCAGAAACAGAGCCTTCAAGGAGTATCTTGACCAATTAGAAACGTGAATACAAACGTGAATAATGATACCACCAAAATATTAGGTGCTTTAAGATAGTTACCAATGTTCCAAACCTAGGAACACAACTACTTCTTCATCAGAGCTAATTCTTACTAATGAACTGGATGTTCCTAAAATTGTATTCTTTTTACTTTATCTTCAGACAAAGTAAACAAGTGATCCCATCTTCACTCAAGACATGGAAAATACTTTCATACTACAACTTTCCATTCACTTTTTCCATTTCAAGATTTGTCAAAGCACGAGGAGGTGTATCGTTATATCCCTCTAGGTGATCAAGTTGCATATCTGAGACAAGTATCACGTCATTATGCTATCCCTGAGTATTGTCCAGTGAGAAACACAAAAAGGGCCTCTCTCATGAAACAAAACAATGTTGATGAATTTATGAATTAATTTTAATTATGCTATAGTAACATGTGCATGTTACTGTAGTATAACATGCACTCTCTTACATGATTTCGAAGAAGAGAAGGTGATGGACCTATTATGTTTCAACGCAAATAACAACATTCGAGCAACGAGTTACAACACACACATAAGCAAATGAAAACAAACTTGGAAATCACAGACAGTAAAAAACGCAGGAGAGGACAAAAGACGACAGAAGACACAGAAATCACAGCCGATAGAAAACGCAGAAGACGACAAAAGGTGCAATGACAGAGAGATAGCAAAAGAGGCTAAAGATGGAGTCGGCGTAAAGAAATCGTTTTCATTAAATATAAAAAACTGTTTTCAAAATACATCAAAATGTCTTTTTTACGTTTTCAAAAAATCATTGACTTTTTTATTTTCAACGGCAAACAACAACATCTTTAACCAAACAAGTTTTTGCAAGACTCTTTCATTTTTTACAAAAACAGCAACAACAAAAAAAAAAACCAAACACTCCCTTAACGAGCAAAAAATAATGACTAAAAAACTAAAGTCTATGACTCGGCACATACAACCAGGGAAAAGTAAACGCGCGCAGGGAAAACAGATACCGTCAATAAACTACATGACTTAGATACCGTCAATAAACTACATCACTTACATCGTCCTGTCAATTAGCTTCATCTTTGGAGTGATCATTATTGACAAGGGTAAAAGCACATGAGTGCTTCTCCTGTGTTAGATTAATAAAAGGATTGGTGAAGATAAATGAGTACTTCTCCTGTGTTACATGGGCATGCTGTTAAAATGAGTTGTTCGAAAACCAAAACTGAACAACTTAAAATAGAACACCAAATTAATTCATTCATCGAACAGTAGTAGGGTACAAAACGTCAGAGAAGCTTTCCACCGAACCAAATTACCACACGCTGTAACATGAACATCAACTAAACACAAAAGCGAGGTGGAAAGGCTGTGACATGGAACTTTTCAGCACGTCCTTTTATCAGGAACCCACTTTCTGATGCCAAGCTAAGACAAAAGAAACATCTCTAACATTACATTTGCTTGCAGTCATCTTCATTTCCATTACTCTTCAGAGCCTTCAACTTTCTGTAACCCTTATCAGTACCAAATAGCCTGAACGTTTGCAAAGCCATTGCGTTGTGGTCAGCATGAGTATGATAGTAGTATCAGTAAAGGGCAAGGCACTTTAGCTGAGAGCCAAATGCCAAACACGTAATACCTATAGACCACATTCAATAACACTCCCCATTACATCTAAACCAAGGAAGAATGTACAGGCCAGCCCGCCAATTTTTTTAAAATATTTTTTTAAAAAATTAAAAGTGTAAAACAGTGCTTTTTAAAAAAATTGGATCTAGGCTTGAGTTACCCAAATCCAGGCTTATCCGAGGTCGTTTTGCTAAGAAAAGTTAAGCTTCGAGTAAGCCTGGGCTTGGGGCCGACCCATGGGCCAACTTATTAAAAACATTTGAATCTAGGCCTATAGACCGCCCATTGCCAACCCTAAACCGAGTGCTCATAAGAAGTTGAAGGGGATTCAGAACCAAGCAACTAAGATCTGATGCCTACAATAAATTTATTTGCAAAAAAAGTGTGCTTCCTCTGCTCTGCCAAACATAGAAATGCCAATGAAAACAATGCGATGAATTGAAGTATAGGCAGAAAAGAGAAATATTAGATTCAGTTTGAAAAATTATTCACCATCAGTCCTACAGTATCCCTACAAATAAAAAATATCTGGAAATAAGATTAGTATGAATGCTTTGTTTGGAGCATGTCATGTGTTTTGTAGTGGGGAAAAAAAGTATTGACTAAGCAGAACACGAGGGAATCTACACGAAGTTACAGTTGATACTGTAAACTTCAGCATCCTTTTCTGTCCTAAGTTCTTACTTATTGTTATATAGAAACCATCTTTCAAACAAAAAGAAAGAAAATGAACTAAATGCTAAAGGAAATCAGTGTTGACTGATTTGCAGCACCCTGCAACTAGTGTGAGAAGACAAAGATCCAGGTTCATAACATGCACAAGTTCAGCAACTATGCCACATTTGATACAAAGCTTGAATGAAAGATCTCTCCACAACAGTCTCACACAATCTTTATAAAAACATTAAAAAGAAATTAAAAAAACTGACACACAATTAACTCTATCAGTATCCTAATATACACAAATACTATTTAGAGTTTTGACAAGTTTAGGGATACTCCAAAGTCAACATATAGGAGAAAAACTGCTGTAGTTTTACTAACATCATACTGCGTAACAAGTTTCGAAAAAAAACACATCATACTTAATAACATATGGATAATATTAATTCACAATAGGGATAATTTAGGAATTTCATTTATAACTAGATATTGGCAACCAAACAATGAGAACTCTTTTATAATTATCCATGATTCCCTTTATCTTTTAGAGGAGTGCATTTGACAATTCATTAATTTGTGGGCAGAAAATTGATTTATTTGTAACTATATCTTGCAAAGGTTACAACTTCCAAAGCTCATCTCTAAATTTTTTAACACTGAAAATCATAGACAAACAAAACCATTTCAGTGAACCAAGTGGCAACTGCTGCATGATGACCCCCAAAGCACAACCTATGAATTAAATTAATTTTCTATACAGGGCTAACCATTTTAATAACCATGTATTTGAATTATGAAAAGGAAAAATTATAGTGAAATGATCTCATCTACCCAAAAATAGGCTTAGTAGGCCATCATCAATATCACATATATGCAAATTTGACTCAAATTACCACTCATACTAATAGAACAAGAACAGGGAAAAAGGACAGTAGTAAGTATGAAATCCCACTAGGAAGAGTCAAGTGCTACTCCAAATTCAGTCAGGTGATATTAACCAAATTGATATAAGGTGCCTGTAATATGACTTAAACTCGTGTGCAGGGATGTTGAGTGGCTAATATTGTCCTCTAGGTTCAAAATTAGAAGTCGCAAGCAGCAGAAGCCCAAGACTCACCAGTCCATGTAGACAAAAGTAGATGAGTAATTTCCTGATTTTGTATACAGCAAGCGATGATGATAGTCATGAAAATCAGAACTGCAGATCGAGAAACAACCATCAGCAACAAGAATAGAAATAAAAAATTAAAGCCACTGCTTCAGAAAATTATACCACTAAAAGGCCACTTACCCTCCATACAAAGGTAAAAAGTTGGAAAGGCTCCATGGGAAGTGGTAACCACAATGAGCATCAACTGTCTCCAGTACTCTAAGTACCATCCACAGCCACAAAGTCATTAAATGAGGTCCAGTGATTGCTGGGCCAATGATGGTTGCAAATCCAAGGAATAATATCTCAGCAGGGTGAGCATATTCAGATGTCAATCCAAAGGGGGTAGCATATCTGTTCATATAAAAATAAGCTAACAAATGCATCAATACTGTTTGACATGAAAACATGGCAACAGTTAGTCCCACTCACTCATGATGGACACTGTGAACATGCTTGTACAGCCATTTGGTATGCAGTATTCGGTGACCCCAGTAGAAAACAAAATCTTCCAGGATAAAATAGAATATGATCTGAATTAGAACTACTTGCCTGCAGAACCAAACAATAATCTGATTATCTATGCTCCATCTATAGGAAAATTTGTACTGGAAGCTAAGGAAAGATAATCTCTAAAACAAAAAAAGAATGTGTGCAAATATTTACAGCAATTATTGAATCAGTCTGACTGAAAAAAGATTCAGCATATAAAGAACCTGAAAATACCAGGACGGCAATGGAAGACTGCTTCGCATGCCCATGTATCTGAAGACAGGATACGAGAGTAGCATGACTGGCAGATTGACTCCAAAATGGTACAAGAGTAGACGAGTAATACATTTCTCCTGAGCTGCAGGGCTGTTGTTCTTACTCTGCATATAACAGGCAATCAGAAATAATGTCAAAAGGACAATACAAGTCATCAAAAGTTTTATACACACACACACACATGTAAGCATATCTATATACAGATAGAGATAGTAATTTCTTCAGCCATGTATTGGATACTTCATGGGTAAAAACAACGATATACTCGAGGAGAGTTGGTGAATTACAGGTAGAACATGTGGATCGATCAAAAAAGAAAGCTAAAGCATACAACCATTTCTGAGAACGGAGGAATGGAGAAAAGCTACCTAATTTTTATTTCAACTCAGGTCAACTAAGCCTTAAGCTGAGATTTTTGACGCTGCAGATGCGAACTCTATTTTATCCATGTCTTTATTTTAGATCACCTTCCACAGTAGTAAGAAGCTGAAACAAATTACTATTCTAACTAGAAGTCAAAGAATAGCACCAATTCACAACCTGGATACACCAAAGAAACTAATAGAAACTGCACGAACAGTAACAAAAGAAGCAGGGAAAGCAAAACCTGAATCTTGTATTTGCTCAGCCAGCCTGCTCGTTCAAGAAATATGAAAGGAAGACCCGATAAGAAGAAGACACCCTCATGAAGAAAGAAACTCCCAAGGCATGCCAATTGAAAGTCGCTAAAATGCGTGACCAAATACTGCATTTACAACAAGACGGAAGTCACCGAAGACCATAGACGTATAACCATTTACGAAACTACAATATTACACCAAACAAGACCAGGCATTGAAATTCCCAAAAAGAAGTTACCAACACGCAGCAATACCCTCCAATGCAAACAAAACAAAGGTTAAGAATTTACAAACACCGCAAAAAAACCATGATACAAAGTTGTCGACTCTAGGAGATCTTATAGAAATATAAAACAAAAACAAAATATCAACGGAGACAATTCCTAAATCAACCAATCCGGAGCAAACAAAGATCCGACGAAAGAAAAATGCAGCTGCTTAAACTTCAGCGAAAGAAGCCAAAGACTACAACCTGGGTCGTAACAAATTTCCACAAATAACATAACAGATTCAGAGTGACAGCTAAATACGAGCGCAGATAACACATCCAAGCTCTGAAAGAGCTCAAATCAAAGAGAAAACATAAGCACGAAAGGAGAAACAAATGGAATGGGGAGAGAAGGAGTGCACCAGCCAGCAGGATTCGATAATTGGAGCCATGAAAAGGAATCAGGGTGTAGTAGAAGAAGCTGTACTTGTCGATGCTCTCTGTAATGTGTCTCTATCTCTTCCTCTATCTGTGGCAGAGTGCTTGAAAACGTAAGTGATGGAGAGAGACGGATCTTATTTTAAGGTTGGTGGGGTCGGCATATTTGCTGTTCACAGACAGACTGTCTCTCTTGGGAATCTGGGCTTTTCTATGGGCCCAGGTACATCAATTTTTTTTTAAATATAAAACTGGATCTTTCGTTAATCAAATAATCCCAAACCTTAAAGAAGGGAATACAAATAAGAGTATCGAGCTAAGTCGTGATACGTAGAATCCATTAATAAAAATTGGGTTTGGATTAATTATTGTCCAAATAATTAGAACTAGTTGTTTGAATTGTTGACCCTTGTCACTTATAAACACTTTAATATTTTCATATCTAGCCAATATGAGATACTCTCCCCCTCAAGTGCAACTGAGGCTGGACATCCAGTTGTCATTTGAAATATATGCAGTGGTAGCCGGATCAAGCCGTTAGGACTGGACATTCAGACAGATAACCGGGAAATTAATAATCTAAACCAAACTCGCTATGATACTATATTGAATTTTTTAATATCGGCAAAGTGTAGAGTCCACTAACAAAAATCAGTGCATTAAAAACTCAGTTTTACGCTTGAGAGTACTTAAACAATCATCTATAATTTTACCAAAATCAGAGGAGTCTTCTATAGGAGTCTTCTATAGGTACATCAGTTGTGTGTGTGTATATATATAATTTAAAGTCATAAAAATATATTTTTTAAAAAATAATGTTGCGTATATTATAATTTTTTAAATTTATATACTGAATACGTTTACTTTTTTAGTTTAATCAAATATCACCTTTTGCGTGCTTAAAACAAAAACATCAATTTAAGGTGTTAATAATAAAAGCTTGGATTGGAATGATCAAAATATTCGTTTTGAAAGGGACAATAAACTGAGAAGTTGACTTTTTCTTTCGTAACAATAAAGGCTTCGAGTTGGATCACCGTGTACAATAAACTGAGAAGTTGACTTTTTCTTTTATACTTTAGCTTGTCAATATAAACATGAACAAGTATAAATCCCTAAATGTACTTACTTTTCAAGTCATAATATAGAACAAAACAAAAAATATATCATCGCCTAATCATGCTATGTATCTCAAAACAGCTTAACATATTTAAATATATTAAAAACAATAAATACTTTGCGAATCCCAAAACTGAAATCTAAACATATGTGATAATAGCATTAGGAAATACTTACAATGAATAGTGAGATGTTCAATATTGATAAATAAATTCTTATCAATATGATTTGTTGAAAAAAAAAGTTTATCAAAATTACATTTAAAAATAGAGATAACAAAAGAGATGAAGTCCAACATACTTAATTTGAATTAATTGAGTTTTACAATGAACTCGAACTTTTTATTTTAATTTTCACATTTAGTGTCAAGTTTGAGCTCGGATTTTAAGGTTTGGTTCAACCCGAAACTTGACTACATGGAGGAAAACCTTAGGAACTATTTGGTTTCACTTATATTTTTTTGTTGTGGTTTTAGTTTTAGTTTTAATTTTAATTTTAGTTTTCGTTTTCTGTTTTTAGTTTTTATCTTTCTTTCAAACAAAAATAAAAACATATTTTGTTGTTAACATGAATATAGTTATATTTTTACTATTGATGATAATTACATATTATATATGTAATATCCCGTCTTTTGAGATATAAGTAATGGACTATGATGAAGATGTTAAAAGTTAGAAAAAATTGAAGGAAAAGGATGGTGAACCTTTGGTCTCCCACGATCGTGGGCAAGGCATTAAAGTGAAAAAGTTTGTATTTTGTGTGATATTTAAACCATATAAGGATAAGATATTTTACTTTGGTGCATTTGGACTTGATTGGGGCTTGAAATGAACCTAGTTTGATGTTGGATTAATTGGTTAAGAGTTTGATAAGTTTAGATTGTTAATTGATGTTATAATTTAAGGAATGGATTGTTTGATATCAATGCATATGAATTTGGGAAGTATGAGTTGTTAATGGTATAAAGATGTTCTTATGAATGTAAATGTGATCCAAAGGATATGAGTAATATGAATTAGATATGAATGAATGAGAATGGGGAAATTGTGTGAATATAAAGTATTAGAAAGGGATTGATGAATGTTTGAGTGATGAATTGAGAGTAATCAAACTTACTTAAGGTATAAACCTAAATTGCAAACTAGATACTATGATGTATGAATGATCAAGACTTGTGAATAAGAACACATACCCAAGAAAGTCAATTGAGCATGCATTGAATATATGTGTTCATGTGCGTGTGTGTGTGTGTGTGTGTGTGTGTGTGTGAATGATTGAATAATCATATGATTGATCAACTTATTAATGTGTCAAATATGTGTGTATTGTGTAATATCCTGCCTCCTAAAATTGTTAAGAAATTAAACTATTAGATTGAGTCACATGAGTTATTTCATTTAAGAATTTACAAGATGCATTTCATTCACATGCATAATATTCGTATACATATATGAATCATGATTAGAAAACATTGCAAGATAGTATATGCACTCAATTGACATATTCTGGGGTATAAAAGGTTTTTACTAATCATGATGTAATTGCGTGTTGATTCTGTCTTGAATTTTGTTTTGATGGACTATAATTAGTAAATTGGGAATTTATTATTACAATTAAGTAATTGATGAGGTGATATGTGCATCTAGTCTATGAAAAATGTTAAACGACAAGACAAATTGATACATGAAAATTTAGGTTGACTAGGCCTATGAAATAGTGACACATGGCATTAGTAATAAAGTGACACATGACTTGAATAAATGAGTGACAAATGGTGGCTTAATTGGGTGATAAATGGCCTAGTGATTATGAGAAAAATGGACTAATTATAAAGTGACAATTGATAGTTGAAGGATGAGACATACGGCTTGGATCTTAACATGACAAGTGTCATGCCAAGTGTCCATATTTCACCATACACCCACAACCACGATTTTTCCCACACTTGAAAGACTATTTTGCTTTTGTTCTTGTTACATTTACCCTCTCTATCTTCCTTACCACCGATTCACCACTCAACCCTTACATCTTGAGTTTTGCCCAAAATTCTATACCTTGTTACTCTAAAATTCTGTTGGTTTTATCTTGTTGTTGAAACTCCTTTTATGTTTTCATCTTGTTCTTGGAGTATGTTTTATCCTTGCATGTTGGAGGATTAACTTAGCTTGAAGATTGAGGAGGTTTTGAGCTGAACAAGTAATTGATTTATTGATCTATTATGATATATATTGGCATAACATTTATGGTGATTGAATTAAGATGAGTTACATGTAGGGTTGATGATGAGTTGTGCTGGAATTTGATGGATGAATTGGTTTTGTTTTGATTGATGAAACCGTAGGTTAGAGGATGTTTAATGGATGATTTTAGGTTGGGATTTATAGTATAATGAAGGTGAATTTATGCTAAAGAAAAGTGCTAGTGTATTGTTCTTGAAATAGGAAAGAACTAGGATTAATTACATGTGTCAAAGTGAATGATAGTTTCTGTTTTGATTTTTTATGCTTGAAATACTATAATTTATGAGTTTCCAATTGAATGATTTTGAGTTGGAATTGGAGATGAAGTTGATGAGGAAATGAAGTAGTTTTAAGGTAAAATTGAGGTTTAATGAAGTGACAATTGTTAGTTGAAGGATGAGACATATGACTTGGATCTTAACATGACAAGTGTCATGCCAAGTGCCCATATTTTCACCATACACCTACACCCACGATTTTTCCCACACTTGAAAGACTATTTTGCTTTTGTTCTTGTTACATTTACCCTCTTTATCTTCCTTACCACTGACTTACCCACTCAACCCTTACATCTTGAGTTTTGCCCAAAATTCTATACCTTGTTACTCTAAAATTCTGCTAGTTTCATCTTGTTGTTGAAACTCCTTTGGTGTTTTCATCTTGTTCTTAGAGTATGTTTTATCCTTGCATGTTGGAGTATTAAGTTAGCTTGAAGATTGAGGAGGTTTTGAGCTGAACAAGTAAGTGATTTATTATGATATATGTTGGCATAACATTTATGGTGATTGAATTAAGATGAGTTACTTGTAAGGTTGATGATGAGTTGTGTTGGAATTTGATGGATGAATTGGTTTTGTTTTAATTGATGAAACTGTACGTTAGAGGATGTTTAATGGATGATTTTAGGTTGGTATTTGTAGTATAATGAAGGTGAATTTATGCTAAAGAAAGGTGCTAGTATAGTGTTCTTGAAATGGGAAAGAACTAAGAATGCAAGTGTCAAAGTGAATGATAGTTTCTGTTTTGATTTTTTATGATTGAAAGAATATAATTTATGAGTTGCCAACTGAATAATTTTAAGTTGGAATTGGAGATGAAGTTGATGAGGAAATGAAGTAGCTTTAAGGTAAAATTGAGGTTTAGTCAATGGACTATTATGATGGTGTTAGAATCTGGAAAAAAAGATTGAAGGAAAAGGATGGTGAACTGTCTGTTCACCCATCCCACGATCGTGGAAGCTGCATAGCTCCTTCCCACGATCGTGAGCAATGCCTTGATGAGAGAAACTTTCTGTTTTGTCTTTCCACGATTGTGGGAAATGCTGTGAAAGTAGAAAACTCTGTTTTGTGAGATTGTTGAACTAACTAAGGATAAGTTGCTTTACTTTGGTGTATTTGGACTTGGTTGAGGTTTGAAATGAACCTAGATGGTTGCTTGATTAATTGGTTAAGTGTTTGATAAGTTTAGGTTGTTAATTTATGTTATAACTTAAGGAATGGATTGTATGATATCAATGTATCTAAATCTGGAAATTATGAGTTGTTAAAGGAATGAAAGTGTTCTTATGAATGCAAATGTGATCCAAAAGATGTGAGAAATGGGAATTAGGTATGAATGAATGAGAATTAGGAAATTGTATGAATATATAATGCTAGAAAAGGATTGGTGAATGAATGATTGATGAATCTAGAGTAATCAAGCTTACTTAAGGCATAAATCTAATTGCTAATAAGTTATTTGCAAGATATGATGTACATTGATCAAGACTTTTAAATAAGGATACACACCTGAGGAAAGTCAATTGAGCATGCATTAAACATGAAACATCTACATATGCATGATTGAATATTCATTTGATTGAACAATTTAGTAATGTGTGAACTATTTGTGTATTGCATAATATAGAAGCGTAAATACATCGATAACATCCAGACATTGTCGGGTCATCAAGGCAATAGCTATTCTGGAGCATACTGTGAGTAACCTAGATGTGTGATCTCAATTAGATATATGCTTCTGTTTGAATTGTTTTTGTTTAATTCTTATATCTATATATATTGAAATGATTTTGATATGATTGTGATATTGATGATTTCGGACAATTGATTGTTCGAGGAGTTCAATATTTGGGACTGTATTGGGAGTGTTAACTACGTGTATGTTAATGTGGAAAATAAATTCTCAACTGAATGTTGAATGCCAGACTTGGGTTTGATGAAAATGATAAATTACTATGTACACTGGATGAAAGTGATTGCTAGCATATTATGTTAAATGATGCATATCTTGACATTGATATGCATGATCAAATAAAGGAGTTGTGACCAGAGTGACCAAAGTGAAAAAGGAGCTTAAAGCCCAGAAATGTGCACACAGAGCCATAGGCTCAACGATTAATGAGTCCGGTATCCACAATAGGTATGAGACAGTATATAAAATGAGTCCGGTATCCACAATGGATATAGGACAATATCTGAAATGAGCCCAGTATCCACAATAGATACAGGACAATTAAATAGGAGCTTAGTCACAACAAAATAAAAATAAAAGTAGAGTCTCATGTGCATTTGCATCCATATCTTTACATGTACCATGTGAATATTTGCAAAGAATGACTGAATTGAGTGGATATAATGATATGCTATGTTTGTGTATATATGGATGATGTGAATGAGATCAAATGAACGATTTTATTATCCTGAAATGATTATATGAAATATTTGTATTCATAATGAACTTGTTGAAATATGATGAATAATACGATCAAGTACTAAATTCTTAACGATATGATAAATATGATTTGATGCTGAATGATGTTTATGTCTGTTTGAGTGAGCACATCGATGATGGTTCACTCACTGAGTTTACAAACTCATCAAAATTGCAACGTTGATTTTCAGGTTCAGAGGAGACCTAGCTAGTCTAGTTGAAGTAACTTCTGCATTTAGATATGGATCAGTGTTGGAATCAATTGCACCTGCAAATGTCTTAGTTATGTTTTATCAAGGATTGCTTCTTTCAACTGTTGTATATTGTACATGTGAATTTTGGAAATGTAATGACATTTGAGACTGTATATGTTTGTGAATAAAATTAGAATAATATGATTATTAGAATGTTTTATGTTATGTGTGATGGATTAAAAAGTAAAAATGAATTGATTTAACCATCTTACGTGCCATTTTCATGGGTATGTTCCCGAATATCCTTTGATATCTCGGGTATATGTTTTATGGGAGTGGTATGTTACATATTGCATGAAGATAGATGCATAAGTTGATCACCAACATCCAGACATTGCAAGGTCATCAAGGCAATAGCTTATCGAGAGCGTACTGTGAGTTAACCTAGACGTGTAACTTAATTATATGTGCTTCTGTATGATTTGCATGTTGAATATGAAATGTGAGAATAATTGAATGTGAAATGCCGAAATGAATATGAAATGTGGAAACAATTGAATGTGAATTGTCGAACTTAGATCCGATGAATCTGATACATATGACAGGAGCACACAAGAATGAAAGGTAATGAAAAATGACATATGGTATGATGCATTGCATTGAAATGCATGATCAGATAAATGAGTTGTGACCGGAGTGACCAGCGTGAAAAAGAGGTTAAAGCTCATAAATGAGCACAAAAAGCCACAGGCTCAGTTATCAATGAGCCCTGTATCTACAATGAATACAGGACAGTTATGAAATGAGTCCGGTATCCATAGTGAGTCATATATGCATTTGCATATATAAATTGACATGTATCATATGATTGATTTGAGATGATTACTGAATTGTTTGAAATGCAGTTGAAGGATAAATGAGGATGTGTTGTGATATGAAATGCTAGTTTACCTAATATACTTGTGAAAGTATGATAATCTGGATGTACTTGATAAAGTATGACGAAATGTAATGTGATATTCAATATTGAATGATATAAAATACTTGTTGAAATGGGATATGATTTACCTCTGTGTTTCTGACCTGAGTAAAAATATCAATAATGGTTCACTCACTGAGTTCGCAAACTCATCAAAATTGCAACGTTAATTTTCAGGTTCAGAGGAGACCTAGCCAGTCTAGTTGAAGTAACTTCTGCATGCGGACTTGGATTAGTGTCGGGATCAGTTGTACCTGCAATTGTCATCAGTTATTTTGTATCAAAGAATTGTATCTCTCAACTGTTGTACAATGCACGTGTGAAATTTGAAGTGTAATGACATTTGAGACTTTATATATTTGTGAATAAAAATGCAACAAAATGACTTCGGAAATGCTTGTAACATGTGTGATGCCTTAAGTGAGTTGATTTGATCGTCTTAACGTGCCATTCTCGTAGAGTATGTTCTCGAACATCCTTGAGTATATCAAGTATATGCTTTATGGGAGTGGTATGTTATAATATAAAACTTAAAAATAAATTATTTTTAATAATTAAATTTATTTTAATCTTTTATATAATATTTATTAATAAATTATCAATAAAAATTTTTATTTTATTAAAATAAATAATTTTAAAGGGCGAACTTTGAGCAACTAATAAGGTTATTCATTTCTAACTAGAAGGTTACGAATTAGAGTCACATATACAACTTTTTTGTAAAATGCAAAAGGAAGGCTATGTAAAATTGATAACTCTCCCCCGACCCCTACAAATCTATGAAACTTATGTACTGGGGTTTGCCTTAAAATATATAATTTTAAAATGAAATTTTATTTATAAATTAATATTTATTTTAATTATTAAATCAAAATTTTATTTTAAATTTATATAATTTGAAGATATTTTAAATTTAATTATAATCATTAATTTAGTTTTATTTAATTTAATTGCAAAAATTAAATAAAAATATTCATAATATATTAAATAATTAAATAATATATATTTAATTTATAGTAAATTAGATTATGAAGAAAACAAAGCAAAAAAAATCACTTTTGTTTGGTTTCGTAAATTAAATGGAAAAAATCAAAATAAAAAACAGAAACTAAAAACTTAAACAAATAATTTTTTTTACTAAATTTGAAAAAAAATCAAAAATTAAAAAAATAAATAGAGACAAATAGACCCTTAGTTTTCATCTTTCCTTCTATATATATATTTTTTTTGTTGCTTTCATCTTTCACTGATCATAAAGAATTTGAAATTAATAATTCAAAAATATTTTCGATCATATGTTCAGAACTATAAATTATGCTACAAAGAATACTTGTAGTCTTTTATTTTCAAGAAGAATAAAAGATTCCTTAACTGAGGAATATATTTATCTTTGATTATTTGCAACAATATGAGACATTAGAAGTTTTTAAATGAGTTTTGGAATAAAATATTCCTATTGTTTTTGGGCATATAAAGTGCTCTACTTTCTAGATTTTGATTTTTTTTCTTTGATTCGGTTATATTCTAAAAGATCAATGTATTGAATTGATGCTCAATATCAAAGCTCCAAATAATTTACTAACAATTTTTTATTGTACTTTCTTACTTGCCTTTGAAACTTTAAGTTGGTGAATGTTTACTTCTGGTGATGGAAAGTTTAATCTTTTACAACAAAAAGATCGGTAAGCATTGATCAATGCTTTTGGTGAATCGAACGAGCCGGATGGAATTGTGCTCCATACCATTTCATGAATCCAAAAAAGCAAAACACCGATGTACAAAAGTAATGGAAAAATGAACATTGTTTTCTTTGAAGGAAATAAGACAGAATCATAAGAAATTACTCATAATGGATTCAATTACCAAGTCATTCGGAGCTAATATTGCAGATTATCCTGACAATCTACTCTATAATATGTGTTGTTACACATGCAACAATCGAACAAGATCTCAGAAACAAATTAAGCGAGCCCCTTAACCAATTATTGTATACATCCAATATAAAAGACATAACGAAGATTCAAAACCACATAAAGGAAATAATACTCTAATTTGACCTTGGTGTAGCCCACTCCACTTTGAGTATGAGGTTATCATAACCATAGCCATTGAGTTTGTTGATTGCCCTCTGAGCATCTTCCCTGTTCACAAAATTGACAAATCCAAAACCTCTGCTCGTTCCAGTCTTCTGGTCCATAGCAACATAAACACGGGTTATAGGGCCAAAAGGCCGGAAAAGTTCATGCAGGTCAGGTTCTTGAGTATCTTCTGACAGGTTGGTAACGCGTACAGAGTTCTCATCATTCCTGCGCCTCATATCAGCTCCTGCACCTCTTTCAGCCCCAGCCCTCATGCCTGGAGGAACATAAGCTGTCTTGCCAGTGCCAGAAGCAACACTTGAAGTCTCTGCTGCCGGAGGCTTATCAACGAATCCTTCAGATGGTTGAGCAAGATCCTTGTAAGGGCACCTTGATGTCCAGTGGTCACCCTTTTTACCACAAGTTCTACACACCATGAGAACAGCTCCTCCTTTCCCCAGTTGAGCCAAGGGATCTCCAGCAGCTTTTGTTTCTTCTGGTTTGCTACCTGTGAAAACCCCATTGTTAATCCTACAGAAAACTAAGGCCATATCCTCAATGTGGCATTTTACGAAGTCTCTATCTATCTATCTATCTATCTATAAGACAATTAAGGATGGCTTTAGCACGCCCATCAAGAAAACTTTTATCCTTAAAAAGCCTAGAACAAACGTGATTGCTAGTACTTCAAGAACAAAATCTTATTAGTTACAGCATAACACAGGAAAAGGAAATTCACATAAGAAATGACAAACTATAATTATTTACAACAGAAAAAAGTATGCTACTTAAGTTAAAACCGCCAATAGGAATTAAAAAGAAGAACATAAATCAAATGGTTAAAAACTCAAAAGATCACATCCCCTGTGAGTATAATGGTGGTACTAGAATATGCACGTTCCTCTGCATTTCTGACAGGACGCTTAGTTCATAAAAGGTGCTCATAAGACCAAATAGCTTGATCAACAACCATGATTGCACCATCTTACCAGATAGGACAAAATAGAAGTATGAAATAAGTCAAGATCTCACTCAGTTCACCATGAAAACTTATTCTAGGGATTTCAGTAATAACAAATAAAGAATATCTCGATTTAAGACTGCATCATCACTCTAAGGAAACAACCCAAAGCATCTCCCCAATAGTTTTAACATAAAAATAACACAAGAACCACACTAACCCTAGTCCAAATCAATCCAATTCTTGATAATTTGAATCAAATAAACAACTTTATAGGCAAAAGATACAAAATTTACGGAGAAGAGACCTGGAGCTCTAGGAGGCTCGATAACGATCTCCTCGGTAGAAACCATGGTGAGGCGACTCCCGACATCCTCATGCACGGCGTCGCCGAACTTGGGCCAGGACCTCCTCTCGATGGCGCTTTTACTGAGGCGAGCATTGGCCAGCTTTCGGACGCGGATCGTGGTGGTGATCTTCACTTTATTCCCGTCCTCGTTGAACTTGTATTCTATCACTTTCTTTATTCCGTTCTCGTTTGGTCCGATCACCTGCCGCGGCGGCAGTAGAAAGTCTAGGTCCTCGCCATCGTCTTCCTCCAATTCTCCCCATCGGAGTTTCGGAGCTGTGGCGGTCATGACTGTGTCGACTGCAAATTGGAAGTTTTAGTGTTTTACGTTTCTTCTGCTTAGGGTCGGCGAATAAATTATTTATAACAAATTTAGAAGTGCAAATTATACTTCTTTACTTTCTATATTGATAAAAAATAATTACACGTAAAAGGTGATTTAAATAAAAAAATCTATTTGATTATTACTTTAAAAGATTAATCTTTTCGACCATTTATTTCTTACTGTTTGCTTTTTGAAAGTTCATGATTGTAGTTAGAAATACATTAAAGCAGTTTGTTTGTATTCCCTTAATTAGTGTATAAAAATAAGGCTCATCTGTCTTTGCAATCAGAATTTAGGAGATGTTTGAAAAATATGAATTAAAGTTTGATTGTGATTGTTGAAAAGTCTAAATTGTATCGTATTTTAGGGTGTAGTTTGATATGTATTTAATTGTTAATTCAATCGTTTAGTATGTATTTAGGTTAGTTGTGTTAGTTTGTTAATAATTTGTGTTTAAGTGTTTTTATGAGTTAGTACAAGTCTTTGAGCTTAAATATTATATTTTTGAGATACCTTAATGTGTTTGTTAGTATTTCAGGGCCAACATCAATGAACGGAGAAGTTTCGGAGACATTCGGGGTGAAAAAACGTCCCACGATTGTGGTACAATAGGCCATGATTGTGACAGAAGCACCAAAGTTGGCCCACGATTGTGACAAAAGCTCAAGACATAGCCCACAATCGTGGCTTGCATGTCACGATCGTGACAAAAGGCTCGAATGTGGCCCACGATCGTGGCAAAAGGTTCAAATGTGGGTCACGATCGTGGCCTGCATCGGTCAGACACACAAATACTAAAAAATGTCAAGTTTCGAAGGATTTTTCAAACCTTTCAGACCCTGGAAAAACCTTAGGGTTGCTCAGAATACAAAGGATATTTAAAGAACAAGACAAAAAGGCAGAAGGAGCTTCTGCATCAGCCACTTTGAGAAACCCTAGAGATAATTCATCGAGAGATCGAAAAAGACAAGAAGAAAGAGAGAAGAGGAGAAGAAGCTAACTCGACGTACTTCCCAGATCAGGAGTTCCCCGACGTCACTGCCTCCCACCATCCGTTCAGATCGTATTTCCTGTTTATTTTCAGTTTATTATTGTATAGAATTAGAATAACAATTTGATGATAAGATTTTTGAATGTTGAAGATGATTTAAACTCATCTTCGAAGTTTTATCTTTGAATTAATGAAATATGATTATTTATGTGTTAATTGGATTTATTGTGATTTAATTCTGCGATTGCAAAATTCGATAATAAACTGGGAGAGTGAATCGGATGAAAAACGATTAAATTAGGCTAACGAGAGTTAGGTGATTTAATAGAATTAGAATTAAATCAAATCGATAAATTGTGCAAAGAGAGATTTTGCATAGGTTTTCGGTAGTTTATTAGAGAATTTCAGAGCTAATTAGGGTTATGGATAGGTTGTAAATTGAGAGATTGCAACCTCCATAATTTGATTAGGGTTAATGGTTATAACTCGAGAGAGAGTAATCAACCTTAGGATCGTCTAGAACCAATAATCCAGTAATTTATAATTTGTTAGTTTAGCATTAAGGATAGGTAAATTTCCTTTCTCTCAGTTGGTAATTTCTTTAGGTTGATTCTTGGGTGTGTTGCAATTGCTTAGTAATTAGTATTTTTGTGATTGATTCTTAATTTGATTTGATTGATTAAATTAATTTCTCATTTTTAGTTTCGTGTAATTTAAATTTTTATATTGTTTTCTTGTTGGGACTCGATTTTGGAACCGGACTCCAACCAGAAAAATGAAAAACAGAAACGGAAGGCGAAACAAAAGAACGGATCCTAAACCCGAAAGTGGGCCAAAACAAAAAAATGAAACACAAATCGGAAACAAAAAGCGTGCGAAAGCGGAAGGGATCATCACGCGAACACAAAGCGGAAAACCCAAAAGAATCGAAAGATC